>JAQQSK010005935.1:0-14673 GCA_028658325.1 Potorous gilbertii
TTCCGCTAGAAGAGACAAAACTATTGGTCTCTTAAAAGAGAGGGGAGTTGGGCATAGTCTGACTTGTATTTTAGATTTTGGGAGAACAGACTTCAAGGGGTACTGAGAAAGGATCTCTAGGATTTAATGGACTAAAAGCTTTTAGAGGAAGTTAACCCAAAGAAATGAGAAACTTTCAGGAATGAATTTCTGAAGACACAAAGAACAGCTTTAATTAGGAGGAAGAAGAGAAGTTATCTGAAGAGACTGATGATGTGGCTGTTCAAAGACTTCTCTAATTTAGATGGCAACCAGATTTCAGCCTACATTTTGTGTTCTGAATATAGAAGCCTGACATGACTGAAAGAAGAACGTTCAGAATGAATGGAAGAAAGCTTAGAATCACTTTTTTGTTTGCTTTTTTAATGTAGAGGGGATTCTTTCTTCCTCCCTCTTTCCCTTCTTTTCTTCTTTCTTCCTTCTTCCTTCCTTTCCTTCCTTCTCTCCCTCACTTCTCTCCTACCTTCCCTCCCTTCTTACCTTCCTCTCCTCCCTCCTTCTTTCCTCCCTCCCTTGCACCATCTGTTCCTTCCTCCTTTTCTCCTTCCTCCTTTTCTCCTTCCTTCCTTCCTTCCTTCCTTCCTTCCTTCCTTCCTTCCTTCCCCCAAAAGCAAATAGTTATCAGGCTACCTGTGTCGACCCCTTTAAGTGGCTCCGGCTTCCAGCCTACATAAGATAAGACTACCCAGTCTCACCAAGCCAAATCAAAATCTCAATATAGTCCAACTCTGTCATTTTACAAATAAGGAAACTGAATCCCAGAGAGATGAAAGACTTTGCTCAAAGTCACCCAGGTCCTTAAGCCACAGAGAAAGGATTTGAAACCAAATCCTCTCACTCCATAGTTAGTTATTTCCCCCTCTGCATCATGTTTAAGAAGACCACACTGGCACTGCTGGCTGTTGTTTTTGGCTAGGCTCACGAAATACTTAAAGGTAGAATTCCTTTGCTTTTATCTATAATTTTTCCTGGGTGACTTGCATTGGAAAAATTTCAAAATAAATATTCTGTGACAGAGAGGAGGAATAAAGAATATGAAGGAAAACATGGGAAAGACTGTGGCCCAACAGGGCCCAGATCTTGTGATGACAGCTCTTGGAATATGTTCTTTAATGCCTTGCTTGTGTAAGTTTCTCCTGCTGGCTCACTTGCAGGCCCTTTCACTTACTGTCCTTGCTTACCCTCCTATTTTTCCTTTTCCAGACTGGACCTGGAGACAGGAAGGCCTAAGTTCAAATCTAGCTTCAAGACACTTACTAGCAATATGACCTTACGCAAGTCGCTTAACCTTAATTTTGTCACCTGTAAAATAGAGCTAATGATAGCCCCTACCTTCCAGGGTTGTTGTAAACATCAAATGAGATAAAAATTATGAAGTACTTAGCACAATACCTGGCATGTGGTAGGCACTATATAAATATTTTTGTTTTTTGGTTGTTTTGGATTCCTTGCAACCCCATTTGAGATTTTCTAGGCAAAGATACTAGAGTGGTTTGCCATTTCCTTTTCCAGCTCGTTTTACAGATGAGGAAACGGAGGCAAACAGGGTTAAGTGATTTGGCCAAGGTCCCAGAGCTACTAAGTGTCTGAAGTGGTATTTGAACACAGGTCCTTTTGACTCCAAGTCCAGTGCCAAGTCTACAATCATTTTAAGCCGGAGCCACTGTTGCTTTAAAGAAATACTTTTAGCTAGTTCTTACTCAGTCATTCACACTTCTTCTTATACTGTATTATAAAAGTTGACATTAAGCTAGCTCCTGGTGGGGGAGGCAGGGCAGGACCCAGATAGCCGGAGATAGCAGTCAAATGATCAATTCTTAGTAGTCAGATCCTCTGCCCTTGAACCCAACTCAGAGCCAGAGGAAATACAGGAACAAAGAGAAATAATGAGTATGGCAGGTTGGGGCAGAACAACAAGGTGGGTGGGGAAGAGTCATCACAGCCTAGGTGCATGTAGGCTGAAGTAGGAGATATGGGGCAGAGCGAAAGGAGAGGATGCTGGAGGGCTGGAAATGAAGCCAGTCAAGGTACGTGAGCCACCGGCCCTGACATTCTTGCGGAGGAAGAGGAGGGCGGCTTCCCAATGTCGAATAGGGGAACGTTTGGTAAGAGTTAAAGCGGAGGGATGCATGAGACATTCATCACCTAAAAAATGCGCCCAATCTGGAAAAGTTGGTCAGTCAACAACACAGATCTCAGACATGATACACCCAGACTACTGATGTTGCTTCAGGCATATTTCTGGGGAAAGTGAAAGGACGACCTTCTGAGAGTTCTTCACTCTAATTTATGAATGGCCTTGAAGTACCAATGGTGGAATCGACACCTATTTAATGTTCTTAGTGTGTATAATCTTAATAGACCATAGGTCAGGAAGGTTTTGTATTGTCGGGCCAAATAGGTGCCAGGAGAAGATGACTGAATTTTGACTCAGTGGTTAAAATAAGCTAGTGTTTATGTGACATTTTAAGGTTTACAAGGTGGTTTATAAATATGATTTCATTTTATCCTCACAACAACCCTAAGAGGTAGGTGAAGTAATTATTCCCTTTTTACAGATGAGGAAACTGAGATAGAGTCTTAATGACATGCCCAAGGTCACATAGGTATTAAGTGTCTGAGTCAGGATTTGAACTCAGGTCTTCCTCACTCCATCCACTCCATCCATCACCTATCTCTTGCATAGCCTCTCTGAACCTGTTTTCATCTGTTTAGGAGAGAGAATAAGTTATACTATGTCATAAGGTTTTTGGGGAAGAAAGTTATATAAATATCAGTTATTGTTATTTTTGTGAATGCTGTCCATGTAATTTTTTTTTTCTGATTTTACCCTTAACATAGAATTCAAGTTGGAAGAGATGATCAAGCTTAACTCATGAAGTTTCCAGATAAGGAAACTGAGAAACAGAAAAGGAAAGTGACTTTACACAGGTAGTAAGTAGTAGAGTAGAATTCGAACCCTGGTTCTGTGACTCCAAATATTGTGCTTTTATTGCTATACCTCTTTCACTGTGTCATTTCCCTAAACAAGAGTCTGCTTTGGCTCCCAAATGACTGAAATCTAAACTTAAGCCTAAATAAACTACACCTCAGATATGGAGAGATGGACAACTGTTGAAATTTAAAACTTTCAAGTCAGCTAGGTGGCATAGTGACTGGAGTATTAAACCTGTTGTGAGAGAGAGAGAGAGCTAAGTTCAAATCCAGTCCCAGACATGTACTAGCTGTGTGATCCTGGGCAAGTCACTTAAATGCTTTTTAACTCAGTATAACTGTAAAACTCAGTTTACTTATCTGTAAAATGGGGGTAATAGTAGCATTTGCTTCATGATGTCATGGAGATCAATGAGAAAATTACATGTACAGTACTTTGTAAGCCTTCAAGGACTCTATAAATGCTATTATTATTTAATTAATTTAATAGTTAATTCAATTATTAATAAATATTATTTATCTAATTTAATTAACATTATTTTTAGAAGATACTAAGTATCCTTAGGGGTCAAGTTTCTTTTAAAGCTTTCTCTAGCATGGTATAGTGGATGAACATTTCACCTTTGATTCAGAAGACTTAGACTCCAAGCCAGGCTTTGCATGCTACTAGCTGCATGACCTTGGGGAAGTCAAATGAGGGGGTGGATGAATAGCCCATGAGGTCCCTTATAGCTCTAAAACCTAAGATTCTGTGAGGACTCTGAATCTCATTTTCCTTATCAGTAAAATAGGAATATTGTTATTTTTACTACTTATCTTAGAGGGTTGTTTTGAGGATCAAATGAAATAGTATTTGTAAAATTCTTGATTAAACCTATGAGGGTTAACAAACATAAGTTATCGTAATTATCCATCTTTTATAGGCAATAATTAACTTATATGATTCCTTCAATAGAGTTCTATATTTATAGAAAAACAAAACAAGCTTTATATCATGGTATAGTGGAAAAAATGCTGCCTTTTGAAGCCTGGTTCTGGAACTACTTTTTGTGACCTTGGGTAATTCACATGACCTCCCTGAGCCTCAGTTTCATTATCTGTAAAGTGGGGTGATATTGATACTTGCAATAGAGGGCTGTGCGAAGAAAGAACTTGGTAAACCTCAAAGTACCATATAAATATGGCTGGTGATAGCATAACTGTGCACCATAAGTTAAGGTGCATCATAATCCACCTGATAGTTTTAGGTATAGACCCCGGAAAGGAATAATCAATGTGTAGATTGATTTAGAAAATTCAGTTCTATTGAAGAGAGGGTAAATGTGATGGCTCTCTGGGAGGAGGTAGAGGAGATATATTGAGAAATACAGATGATATAAAAATGAAAGATATGAACTGATGCAAAGCAGAGCCAAGAAAACAATATACACAGTGAACACAAAAGGGTAAAGGAAAAGAACGACCATCACAAAAGAAGGGAAAGGGAATGTTTTTAGAAAATTATAAAGAATAAGCTGGAAGAAGAGATAGAAGAAGATACTCTGCTCCCTTCCCCTTCTGCAGAGGTGGTAGTTGGACATGGGGGTGGGGAAGAGCAGAGTCCACAGGTGTGGAACGTTGTATATACCGTCAGACTTTTTTCAACATATTGGCTGGTTTTGTTTAATTTTTTTTGTCTTCCTCTTTTCTTTTTTCTTTCTTTACTTTTTAAAAAAATCTTTGTTATAAAGGACGTCTCTCTGGGAAGAGAGAGGAAGTCCTAACAAAAATTCCAACTTCTACATGAAGCCTTTCCCAACTCCTTTTAATTCTAATGTTTTCCCTCTCTTTATTATTTCTTGTTTATCCTTACATGGCTTATGTGTTTATATTTGCTAGCTTATTGTCCCTCTCAGCTTGTAAGCTCCTTTCTGGGCATGAATTGTCTTTCATCTTTAAAAAAAATTTTTTTAATCTTTTTTTTTTTAATACCCAGAACATAGTACAGTTCTTGGTAGGTGCTTAGTAAATGTTTATTGATTGAAATCTAGGCAATGTAAAGACAAAAAGTATCAACAGAAATATAGTTAAAAAGAAAATGAAAGAGATAGCAAATGTAACCCCATCCTTCAACATCCAAATGAAGTATCACTCTCTCCATCAAGTCTTCCTTGGCTATTCTCATGTTCTTCATATCCGATTCTTCATGAGCCCATTTAGGGTTTTCTTGGCAAAGATATTGGAGCAGTTTGCCATTTCCTTCTCCAGCCCATTTTACATATGAAGAAACCGAGGCAAACAGGGTTGAGTAACTTGCTTAGAGCTGCACAGGTAGTAAGTGTCTGAGGCTGGATTTGAACTCAGGAAGATAAAGTCTGTCCATTCTATCCACTGAGCCACCTTGCTCCTTGACTTGATTATTCTATCCTACCCCAATTTCTCTTTTTTTTTTTTGACTTCTAGTAAGACATTTTGGGCACTTGATTTCATTGACTTGTTCTCTATTTCTTCACAGATAACTTATTTAGTCAACTAGATTGAAGTTCTTCAGTCAATTAATCATTTGGGGCACCGTGCTTGGTTCTGGGGTAACAAAGCAAAAACAAAGTCCCTCCCTCCAAACAGCTTACATTCTAAGGGAGGAGAGGACATGAGCATACACAGAAAACATATACAGAACAGATGGTACAAGATAACCTTGGGTGGAAGGCTTTAGATGCTGGAGAGAGGAGAGAGCTCAGGAAAGAATTCATGCAGAAGATGCGAGAAGATGTTGAGGACTGCCAGGGTTTCTACGAGACAGAGGTGAGGGGAGAGTAGATTTGAGGCATGGGGACAATCTACAAATATATGAAGATCAAGTATGAAAAGCTGTAAGAAGGTCACTTTTACTGGGTCATTGACTATGCATAGAGAAGTAGTGTGTCATAAAGCTGGAAAAGTAGGATGGGACCTGGTTGTGACGAGCTTTATATTTGATCCTAGAAGTAATAGGGAGTCATTGGAGTTTATTCATTAAGCAGGTGACATGATAAGATCTAGGTTTGAGGAAAATCACTTTGGTGGCTGTATGAAGGATGGATTAGGGTGGGGAGAGATTTGAGGCAGGAGACCATTTAGGAGGCTATTACAACAGTCCAGGTGAAAGAAGATGAAAATCTGAAGTAGGGCAGTACTTACGAAGGGAGGTGAAGAGTGAAAGATGACACTGAAGTTGGAATCTGGGTAACTGGGTACTGTGTCAAGCACCTTTTAGTAAGTCCCATGTCCTATCATGTCCCTGATTACCTAATGCCAGTTCCTCCACTTTCCCCCATAAACTTTTCCTGAAATAGGGTTAAGGAGGCTCTTAGGAAAACCTACAATTCAGATCTGTTCTGTGAGATAGAAGCTCATGACACACCATTGCCATCACCATTTTCTCCACTGGAGGAGGGGGGAGGGAAGAAACATATTAGGAAAAAGGTCACAGTCCTGTCCCCATTCACCTTCTCTCCTAGACTAGATCTCAATACATTGCACTTTTTGGTATTTAGTTATTTTAACCATGTCCAACTCTTCATGATCCCGTTTGCCATTTTCTTGGCAGAGGTACTGAAGTGGTTTGCCAGTTCCTTCTCCAGCTTATTTGACAGATGAGAAAACTGAAGCAAACAGAGTTAAATGACTTCCCCAGAGTCACGTAGGTCGTAAGTGTCTGAGGTCACATTTGAACTCAGGTCTTCTCAACGCCAAGCCTAGAGCTCTATTCATTGTTCCACCCAGTTTCAGTGAGTTGGAATCAATCTCCAGCACTCTCTTACTCTTTCTTTCATCACAGATCCAAACCCTCCAACCCTATCCACAATCTCTCCTTCATCAATCTCAGATAATTTCTAACACTCACTCAACATACCCTAGATGGGAAGCTGCCTTTGGAGTCTACTAAACAGGTCTGTGACATCTCAGACACCTGCATCCCCTGGAAGCCTTTTGATAGCTGAGCATAAAATACAGTCAGAGCATAGGGTAGGTATGCAATAAACACTTGTTCAGTTGACTTGCCTTTCATTGTGAGCTGCTTTCTATAGACTCTCAGTCCTCCTGCTTGCAAAGGCAAGGCTGAAGGGCTGTTATGTGACTCAAAACTCCTTCCATACTGGATGGATCTAATAATAACTCAGTTTATGTAATTAATTATTACATGTAATAATTCATACATATAAATGTATGTTTATTATATCCTCATTTTATTATATATACAGGGCAGCTAAGTGGTACAGTGGATAGAACTCTGGGCCTGGAGTCAGGAAGACCTGAGTTCAAATCCAGCCTAGTTATGTGACCCTGGGCAAGTCACTTAACCCTGTTTGCCTCAGTTTCCTCATCTTAAAATGAGATGGAGAAGGAAATGGCAAACCACTCCAATATCTTTTTCAAGAAATCCCACAAGGATCATAAAGAGTTGTATGTGACTGAAATGACCTGAACAAATCTCACTATGTAGGTATTCTTCATTTGATATGATATACAGAATTTTAAAAGCCAAATTAGCAAAGTATAAAACAACTTCAATAGCTAAAACTGGAAGACTCAAATTTATGGAAATTTCAGGCTGGAATATCTTATATGCTAGATGGTCGCCTATTGTATAGTGATGTTGTAGCCTAGTTTTCTTATCAATTCAAACGCTCAGATCCCTCAAGGAAGGTTGAACAAAAAACTGGACCTGAAAACATGGGATCAAGTGACTCTCAAATATTAGAGAAATCCCTTTGTCTATGAATGGGTGGCATCTATAGATGAATCCCCATGTTTTTGGGTAGAGGTAGCTAGGCGAGGCAGTGTGTAGAGTGCTGAGCCTGGAGACAGGAAGACTCATCTTCCTGAGTTCAAATCTGACTTCAGACACTTCCTAGCTGTGTGATCCTGGGCAAGTCACTTAACCCTGTTTGCCTCAGTTTCCTCATCTGTCAAATGAACTGGAAAAGAAAATGGCAAACCACTCCAATATCTCTGCCAAGAAAATCCCAAGTGAATCCCATGAAGAATTGGATAGAAAATGATACAACAACAAAGGATAGGTGAAGGAGAGGTGAAATAAAACAAAACAAACATTAACTCACAGTTTTGTAGTGCTTTGGGGTTTGTAAAATACATTCCTCAGTAACGAAACTGCAAAATTTGAGCTTGATGGAAGAAATGACTTCCACATCTTGTAATTGTTTGAGGATTAAAATGGAACACACTTAATTCCAAACCCAAATCACTACAGATTAGCCTACTCTTTGTTGTTGTTTAGTCATTTACACTCTATCCACTAAACCACTTAGCTGCCCTAAAAAAAGAGGATGTTGCCCAGTAACTATGACTTCTCTTATCTAAGAACAGTGTGTTATACACTATAATTTTTTTTGTTTGGTTGTTTTCAGTTGTGTCCAAATCTTCAGGACTCCATTTGGAGTTTTCTTGGCAAAGACTCTGGAGGGATTTGCCATTTCCTTCTCTAGCTCTTTTGCAAATGAGGAAGCTGAGACAAACAGGGTTAAATGACTTGCCCAAATCACACAGCTAGTAAGTGTCTGTGGTCAGATTTAAGCTTAGGTCTTCCTGATTCCAGGCCTGGCACCCTATTCACTGCATCACCTATCTGTCACCTAGCTTTTTATATAGTAGATACTTAGCGCTTCTTGAATTCAACCAAACAGAACAGAAATAATGGGAGGAACTGACATATTCGGACAAAAAAAGGCAGGTGGGACTGAAAACTATCTTTAGATATTAGGACTGTGATATACAGGGGGATTAAACTCAATTTGTATAATTCCTTAAGGTAGAAGTAGAATCAATGGGTAGAAATGTTATTAAGGTGGGGTAGATCAAAGAAACACCATAGATATAGTATATTTATATTTCAACCAAGTATTTGACAAAATCTTTCACAGTACCCTTCCAGACAAGATAGAAAGAATTATGTTAGGTAGGTTCCGAACCAGTTGAACACCCAGACTCATAAAATAGGACTTAACGAATAAATCAAATTAAAGAGAGGTGATTAAAATAGAAGGAACTGTCTAATGGAGTGCTACAAAGTTTTATCCTTAACCTTATTCCATCCTATCAGTTACTTTTGTGAAGGCGTAAATAATCTATTTGTTAAATTTTCAGGTGACAGGAAGCCAGGAGGGAAATATAATATGTTGAATGTCAGAAGCCAAATCTAATACTATCTTAACAGGTTGGATCAGATAAGAGCTGACTTAATAGCTCCTAAACTTGGAATCAGACAATTAATTGCACAGCTACAAGGAATATATGTCAAGAGGGTGATATGGATGATAGGAAACCACAAATGTAACTTTTCTTAATTTTTCCCTCTCTGGTTCTGAAAATGGAAATCACATCATGATTACCTGGCCACCACCCTTTCTTCCCCTAATCGAATATAAGCTACTTGAGGGCAGGGATATTTGTATCCTCAGCACTTAATACAATGCCTGGAAAATAGTAAGTGCTTAATACATTTTTGCTGTTGTCTATTCATTCATTGACTAAAAAAAACCCCGTTCAATACTAGCTTGAGTTTATGATTAAAACATGGAATCACAAGTGGGTAAAATACTCCAGAGATGAGGTATGGAATCAGTTCTAGTTCCACATTTTCATTATCAGGGAAAATGACAAGTGGAAACAAATTCAAAGGGTTAGCCAGGGTGGTGATAAAAATGTAAACTATGTCATGAAGACAGATTGGAAAAATGGGAGAGTTGGAACTTAGAGAAAGGAAGGGAATATGTGTTTATATCTTACCTACTACATGTAGTGCTAAGCACTTAGCAATTATGATCTCACTTAATTCCCAAAAAACTCTGTGAGATAGGTTTTATTATTATTTCATTTGATAATTGAAGAAACTAAGGCAAAAAGAGGTTAAGTGATTTACCCAAAGTCATTGGCTGAGACTGGATTTGAAATTAGATCTTCCTGACTCTAGGCAGCTAGGTGGCATGGTGGATAGAGCATCAATCCTGGAGTCAAGAAGACCTGAGTTCAAATAAGACACTTATTAACTATATGTCCCTAGGCAAGTCACTTAACCTTGCTTGCCTCAGTTTCCTCAATTGTAAAAAGAGCTGGAGAAGGAAATGCAAACCACTCCAGTTTCTCTGCCAAGAAAATCTCAAATGAATTCACAAAGAGTCGTACACTACTGGAAAAAAAACTGATAAACAACAAATGAAACTTATGGCATAGGCATGAGATTAATTTGTTTGCTTCTGAAGGGCGGAGCTAAAATTTAATTAAAGAAGTAATTGGAAGGGAGATTGCTTTCAATTTGAGAAAAACCTTCCAGCAATTAGCAAAAACAGAGCATGGGCTGCTTTAGGCAGATCGTGAATTCCCTATCACTGTATAATTTGTAATATGAATAGCCTGACCACTCTTGGGATCAGACTCTGAGGTCTTTCCCTGGTCTATGATTCTGAAAGTTACAAGGAAACAGAATTTGTTTTGCTGTAAGAAGAACTTTCTTTCAAATTCATTCTGTTGTTCAGGGGTTTCAGTCATGTCTGACTCTTTATGACCCTATTTGGGGTTTTCTTGGCAAAGATACTGGAGTGGTTTGCCATTTCCTTCTCCAGCTCATTTTACAGATGAAGAAACTAAAGAAAACAGAGTTAAGTGACTTGCCCAGGGTCACACAGCTAGAAAGTGTCTGAGGCCAGATTTGAACTCTGGACAGTAAGTCTTCTTGACTCTATGCCTGGCACTTTGTGCACTATGGCACCACCTAGCTGCCCCTCTTCTCAAATAGAGATGTCTAAATAGGATGTACTGCCTCCTGAGGCAATGATGTTCTGTTCCTGAAAATGTTCAAGCAGAAGCTAGATAAATATTTATTAGGAATGTTTATAGGGCTTAAAGCTGGAACGGACCTTAGGACACAACCTCTCATATTATAGATAAAGAAACTGAAGTCCAGAAAGGGAAAATTATTTATCCATAGTTACGTAGGGAATGATATATTAGAGGGGATCCCTGCTATGGGTGGAGAGTTAAACTTTACTGGGAGACAGCATGGCACAGTAGAAAGAATGCTGGGTTTGAATTCTCAAGATCTAAGAATGACAAATCACTTAATTTGTCCAGACCTCTGTTCCTGTCTCTAAAATAAGGAAAATTAAGTTGCTGATCTTTAGAACTAAAATCCTAAGAACCAAGGGTCTCTAAAGATCTCTTTCAACTGTTAAGATCCTATAAAAAGTCTCTAGTACATTAAGGAATAAAAAAAATCAGGAAGAAATCCAAGCCACCTTAGATGATAGTAAGTGCTTTGGCCAGGGGTTTATTTTGAAGGAAATCTTGGACAGGGTGTTTTGGAAATGCCAACAAAAAGTCCTGACCAATGTATACTCTTGGCAAGTCAACTGCATAGTAAGGTTGAAATGTGAAAAATTAGTGAGACTTTAAATAATGCTGAGTTCAGGAGATTTCAGAACCAAGTAACTTGAGTGGATTATATGGGAGGTCCAATTCTCTCTCCACAAAGCAGTCTGGGTAAATTCTGATAACATGTGGCTACCAAAAGGTTTTCAGAAGTATAAAAAGTCATTGATCCTACCATCTTTTCTTTATCTCTAATGTGCAAGGCATCATCTTGACTTTTATCTTGCAACTAGATTCTGGAAGAGAAAATGAAGCTGATAACTTGGTGCCACTCTGCGTCACTTAAATTCAATTCACCAGCAAGTCAAGATATCACCCCATGATGTCATCGGTCCTCTTAGAAAGACGAACAACAGCCAAAGGGTAAAAAAATCCAAGTCAATTCACAAAACAGGAGAAAGTGCATATTTTTCCCCTGGGCTCCTCTGACCCTGACTTACAGCAAAGGTTCAAATGAAATAATATTTTTAAAGTGCTTAGTAAAGTGTCTGGCATACAGTAGGTGCTTAATAAATGCTTCTTTCCTACCCCTTCATCTCCCATTCCCCTGCTTGGAGATGAATAGGATGGATTTAGATCATGAATGGGGAACCTGTGTTTTCTAGGTCCTTGAGTGTGACCCTTTGACTGAATCCAAACTCCACAGAACAAGTCCCCTTATTAAAAGAATTTGTTCTATAAAACTTGGACTCAGTCAAAGGGCCGCACTCAAGGACCTAGAAGGCCACATGTGGTCAAAAGGCCACAGGTTCCCCACCCCTAATAGAAGTGCCCTCATGTAATGGAAAGAACATGAGGTTAAATCCAAAGACTAGTTTCAAATCTCAAACCACCTGTGTTACCTTGGGCAAGTCATTCAAACTTGCTGCAAGGTTGTACTCTGTGACATCTAAAGTCCCTCGCTTCTAGGTCCAAATGTATCCTCCTATGAAATGTTCAGGTAAAAACAAATGTGACCAGATATGGAGAGAATTTCTAGTCAAAAGAGAGACTAGACTAGAGATCTGGTCTGATATGTGGCAAGTGTGAAGGCTTCTGCTAGTCTTCCCACCTCACCTCTGCCTTTTTGAATATTTAGCTTTCTTCAAGGATCATCTCAAGGGCTCCTACCTTTCCCTGATCCTCCAGTTGGGAGTACTCTCTCCTTCCATCTTGTATTTACTTCTCTGTATATAGATTGTAGGACAGCTAAGTGGCACAGTGGATAGAGCAGTCATCTTCCTAAGTTCAAATCCAGTCTCAGACACTTAATTGCCATGTGACCCTGGACAAGTCACTAAATCCTTTTTGCCTTAGTTTCCTCTTCTGTGATATAAGCTAGAGGAGAAAATGGCAAATCGTCCCAGTATCTTTGCCAAGAAAATCCCAGATGGGTCATAAAGAGTTGTACATGTCTAAACAAAAACAGTGTGTGTGTGTGTGTGTGTGTGTGTGTGTGTGTGTGTGTGTGTGTGTAGATTGTAGCACCCAAGATAGAATATAAGTTCTCCCAGGGCAGTGACTATTTTTAGTTTTATATCACTGCTGTTTTACACAGTAGAGAGACTTTTCCTTATCCTAAAGTGAAAATCTGACCATATTACCTCACCATTCATTTAACTCCAATGACTCCTAATCACTTCCAGGATCAAATATAAAATCCTCTGGCACACAGAACCCATCATAAATTGGCCCCTTCCTCTCTAGTCTTCTTCTACCTTACTCTCCTCCAGGTACTCTTTGACCCAGTGACTCTGGCTTTCTTTCTGTTCCTTGCACACAGCGCTCCAGTGCTGACTGTCCTTGGTGCCTGGAATTACCTGGCAGCTCATCTCCCTAGGCCTCTCAGAATCCCTGGCTCCCTTCCAATCACTCAGAAGTCAAGGCATCACCCATGATATCATTGGTACTCTTTGAAAATGAAAGAGACCTCACCAAGAAGTCTCTACTGATCTCCCTTAATGCCGCTGCCTTCCCTCTACTGATGATCTACCATTTATCCTGAACATATCTTTGCACATCATTTGCATGTTGTCTCCTCCATTAGCTGGTGAGCTCCCTCAGAGCCCTGGGGCTGGTTATTTGTTTCTTTTTTGGCTTTTTTTTTTTTGTATCCTCATTGCTTAGCACAGTCCTTGGTCCATTCTAGACAATACACGCTTAATGACTAACTGGAGATCCCCAAACCAATGAAATTACATTTCTAGTCCAAAAATAAAATGAGGGTGCTAGACTGGGTGACCCCTAAAGCATCCTTTCAACCTAAATCTGGTTGTACTCAACTGTACTGGGTGGAGGGGCAGGGAGGGGTCTCTTGTACTCCAAAGAAGTAAAAGTGAGTCTGCCTCATCACTCCCACCTTTTCCGAGCCCCTGTGAAAAAAATTTTTTTTAAACCAGACTTCTGATTTTACCTAAAAATGAGAATTTCCTTTACCATTTCAGATCAGGATCTTCTCTACAACTTACATTTTTAGAAAATTGTGTTAGGTCAATGAGAGGTTATAACTTACTGGGAACCTCCCAGCAAGTATGTGTCAGAGACACATTTGGATTTGGACATGGGTCTTTCTATCTCTGAGGCAAACTCTGTTTCTTGCATCATGTTGTTGCTCTCTCTTTGTCTCTCTGTCTGGTCTCTCTCTCCCCTGTATGTATATATATATATATATAATGTGTGTGCATGCACATGTATACATGTATGTATTATATGTGTGTATGCACATGTATAAACATGTTTGTGTAAATATAGATATAACTAGACAATCCTATTAGGGAATGCTGGAATTTGATTGGAATGTATAGGAAGAGCCAGGTCATGTGGGATAAAATATTCTTTTGCCTCCCAGGTTTATCCTTATAAACATTTTAATTGGACTATAAAATTTGCATAATTTTCCCTCACTGACACCACCCACCTCTCATCACTCAGGCTCAGACACCCATTTTCTTAAATCCACACCCAGCCAAGTTGGTTCCCTCTCTGGTCTGCCTCTGGATGTGAGATTATCTGCCTTCCTCCTGATCTGCCTGTCCTTGTCAACTCCCCAGTCTTCTGCGTGATTCATACCATCCAGTTCATCAAACCCCCACCTCAGTGATTTAGGGGATTAATTATGCACTTGTCTTATCTCCCCTTTTGTGGGTTCCCTCTGTTTATATTTTCCAAGTCCAAGTTACTCAAGTGAGATTAGGGACTGTCTCTTCTCCTAAGCAGTGGGCTTGAGATTTCCACATCACTAACTCCAACAAAGCCACTCCCTGTGGGTGAGGTCAGCACTACCCTTCTTTTGAGGATCTGGGCTTTTTCCTGGAA
>JAQQSK010005936.1:0-14672 GCA_028658325.1 Potorous gilbertii
CCCACGTATACATATTTAATACAATTCAAATTGAACAAAAATGCAATAAAGGAATAAAATGTATAAGGTAAATGATATACAAAAAAACCACGAGGATCCTATCTTTTGGTGATTTTTTTTTTCTGATGGAATCTAGGAGCTGAGAAGAATGAAACACGCAAAAAATTAAGCATGGAAGTGATGATGAGTGAAGATACAAAACAAAAAGAAGGAAAAATACAATTCCAGACAAAATAATTAAGGAAAAGTTGAAGATGGGAAGGAGGTTTTTATATGTATAACACAAAAAAGGGTGTTATGGTGATGGGTGAGGTAGTCCTTTTGAGCCTCTAAAGAATATGATTCTGAAAGACGAAATATAGGGAGGGCACTTAATGAATGACAGTCCAACTAGACAAATACACAGAAATAAGAGATGGCACCTCAGTATCATCTGAGGAAGAGTTAGTTTTTAGAAAGTAAAAATGCCTCAAAGAGGTAAGTTTTGAATAAGTCTGAGAAGGTTAATTATATTTGTATTTAGTTCTTAAAAATCAAGTTAAAGTATTTTTTTCTTTTATCTTAGGGGAAATAGAGAGCTGTTAATAGTAAATAGCAATGAAATTATATATTCTTCCCTATGACTTTTATGAACCATATATCTTAGGGAAATGTTTATATATTATGATGTGAGTTGTATTTTATATCCTGCCTATAAGAAAATAAGGCATATTCCCTGAACCTTTTTTGTCATATGGCAGTCAAAGACAGTTGATCTTCAGATCAAAGATATTGGATATATTGAGAAGAAATAAAACAATAAATAGTTCAAGTTATTACTATTAGTCTTCTGTGATAAACACTCATATAACAATATCTATAAAAGTCAGTAATGTTATCTTTAAATATTAATGAAATTCAGACACAAAAATTGTTTCCAAGCTCATACTAGTATAACACTTCAAATAATCAGATAAGAGTTTTGTTTACAAAACCTATGATGGCTTGACAGACTGAAGGCCAGGGAGAGAATTTTCAAGATACGGTAAATATATTCTATAGCTAAGAATAATAGAATATTCAGAAGCAAAGGAAAATACAACTTGAGTTTAGAAAACTTTTTATAACTAAAATAAGCATAAACCTGAGAAATTCTGACCTAGGAAAAGAGAGTCAATAAGAATAATTTAAGAAAAAAAGAAGTCTCCTGTTTCTCCTCAATAATATGTGTTTAACTTCCTACCACCTCCTCCTTTTATTAAGTATTTTCTGAGGAGATTGTTTAATCAATTATTCCCTTTCTTATATTCTAGCTTTGGGTAACCTATTAAAAAGTACTTTTAGAATGTAATGATGCCTTAGAGGTCACTTGTTGGAATCTAAATCAGGAATACACACTAAAAAAATGTCTGGAAATCACTATTCAGTCACAATTTTGTATTAGTTATTTATTCAGAGCATTACAGAATTAAGAAATAAAAGAGTTATATAAATCATCTAATTCAACACCTCATTTAACATGTAAGGAAACATTTCTAGAGAGGTTGTGACATCAAGCAGAGCAGGATTTTAGCTTAGATTCTTTGTCTCCTAACTAAAACCATATTGCCTACTTTTTCATTTGTATAATAATTTTACCTATTTTGTTGTTTTTGTCACTAAGAGCAATTTTTGGTTAAAAATAACTTACTTTCACATTCTGCTCATTTTTGATACATCCTTCCTCTCTGCACAGTTGGACCATTCCTTCTTATAAACAATCCAAAAAAGATTTAAAAAATAAGTTCAGTAGATCTAATCAGCATAGTAATCAATTTTGACGATACATATAAATTTCCACACCCATAATCCTCCACTACTATAAATGAATAGTTTTTCTTTCCTTTTCCTATACTCTTTCCTTTCTTTCCCCCATCCATCCTCTTCATTTCCCTTCCTTTTCCCTCTTCTTATTCCTGTACCTCCCCTCTGCCTTCTCTTCTCTTCCTCTTCCCCCCAAATAGATATATTATTAATCACTAAGTAGGTAGCATGCTGTGATAAGTATTAGGTATACATATAGGAGGAAATAAGACAGTCTCTGACCTCAATGACTTTTTATTCTATTTTTAAAATAATTTTATCAACATCTTTTTAAAATCCTTCATCCTTTCTACTCCTCCTCTCAGATAGAAATCAATATACTTTTAAAGAAAAAATAGCAAAATTGGTCAATATAATTTAAAAATCTGACAATATAGATTCCAGCTTGTGGATCAGTACCATGTCATATCTCTTCTCTGAGGCTATGCTTACTTTTTGTGATTTGTGCAATATTCACTTTTTAAATTATTTTGTAGTGGTTTTTTACATAATACTAATTGTATGTTTTGATTTATTTGTTCTATATACTTCATTTTGCATCAGTTCATGAAAGTCTTTTCATTCTTCTGAGTATTTATTATATTCTTTTCTTATAAAAATATTCCATTATGTTCATGTACTATATTTTGTTTTGCCACTCCCTGGTGGATTAACATCAACATTGTAGGGACTACTGTAAATATCTTGGATATATACAGATTTTTTCTTTCTTTTTTGTCTTATCTTTAATTTCTTTCAGTTATATGCCTATTAGTGTAATCTTTGGGTTACCCAGTATAGACATTTCTGTCACTTTATTTCTGTAATTTTGAATTGTTTTCCAAAACAGTCACATAAAGTCACAGCTCTACCAAAAATGCTTCAGTGTGCTTGTATTTCTAATATCTCTCAGACAATAATTGTTTTCATCCTTGCCAATACGCTGCATTCCACTTCTCTCTCTCTCTCTCTCTCTCTCTCTCTCTCTCTCTGCCCCTCTCTCTCTCTCTCTCTCTCTCTCTCTCTCTCTCTCTCACACACACACACACACATCCACACACACCTCCTTATCTCACTTGGGCATAAAGTGCTATTGTCACTTACAGCAGGATCCCAAGAGTGATCTTTCACCCATTTCATTTTCCCAACATGGTCTGGATTAACCCTCCTTGAGCACCTTGCCTTCCCCCATTCCCTCTCCACTTGCATACTAGTACTGGGCTTCATGCAGGAATCTAATTGTTTTTAAGCACAATAAAGTTCAGCATATCAATACTTAAGAGATTTGCTAGTTTCAGCAGCTTCAGGAGTAGTTTCATGAAACTTGGTTCACATTTATTTATTGGGTTGGGGAGGGGGAAAGCAATCAGGGTTATGAGACTTGCCTAGAGTCAAATAACTATTAATTGTCTGAGGCTGTATTTGAATTCAGGTGCTCTTGACTCCAAGGTTGGTGCTCTATCCACTGTACCAACCTCGTTGCCCTCCCATTTGTTTTTGAAAAGAATCACAGTCTATAAAGATAAATCTCATATAAAACTGAGCAACTAAAAAAATTACAATAAAAACAAAAACAAAATGGCATTTACTATAACAAATGCCTATTTGACCCAATCCAATGGAATTCTAAATTTAGCTAACAGAATTCTAGAATTTAAGAAATGAAGAAGGAACCTATGAAATTATCGATCCAATTATCTCTGATATAAGGCAAGGTGATCATTGCATGTCCTAGGGAGTTTGGACTATATTCAATACCTTCTCAGTCCCCTGACTCTTAAATTCTTGTCTTTTTAGTTTTCATCATATATTACTGAAATTACAACATCATAATTTACTCAATATTTTTGTAACCCTTGAATATTTGATAATGTGTGAGGATCTGAGCTTTCCTCAGTGTAGATATACTATCCATCTATACATATCTATATACCCAATAGACTGAAATTCTTTCAACTTTTTTTTCATATCCCATGGGGCCTCTCCATCCTAGAAGATTACATAAGCCCTGGTACTCATATTTTAGGAGTGCCCTTTGCCTCTCAGGCCTCTCTGATTGGAAGATGAAGCTAAAAGTTTTCCTATAAAACTTCATATAAAGAGGGTATCCAAGCCAATATCTTTTTCATTTCTCAGCTAGATGCTCTCCTTTGGATTCTCCATCATGTCCTGTTAAAATCACCTTACCTGACCCCACCTCTTTTCAGCTTTCTTGTGTAAATTGTCCTCCCCTGTTAGAATGTTAAGTTCTTAGAGGGAAAAGATTATTTCCCATTTTTCATACTTGTATCTCCAGCACTTAGCATAGTACCTGGCACATAGTGGATATTTAAATATTTACTGACTGACCCTTCTACACTTTCTAGGTTTTTGCTTAGGCCATTTTATAAACCTATACACATCAGGAACTATATCTATCTATATATTTTAAGTGCTAGATCTCAAAATGTGGATATTTTATAGATACTTTATAGTACACTTCAATAGTGACTAAATTTCTCTTCAGAAACATTGGTATAGACCATTCGTATATTTCTCCCTGGCAGTTCTCATAATTTTATCTTCTTGAGGAATAATCTAATATTTTTATCCAGGCTGAATTCTACTGAATAAATATATCTTTTCTTTTTTCTTTTCTTTTTTTTTTGCTCATATCAACATAGAGAGAAAATATTCATTACATAGAAATACATTTAAACATGGTATCTAGAATTTAGGAATGTAATTCCTAGCCCGATTTCTGATGATACAAAATGAAAATGCATTCCTGAAGACAGTTTGGGTTAAATGGCCAGATAAAATCTAATTCCTAGATTCATATCTACACAGTATTTTCAATTAGTTTCGAAAGAAGTGTTGAAGAAAGAGAAGCACAAGAGTACCATTAGAGAGTGGAGATTGAAAAGTCACTAGGAATTGGGAACCTTTTCAGATCTTCCTATTACTTCATTTCTGCTCATGTAACAATTAATTATTTTGTTTTTTGATTCAGCTCATTCTTCACCAATCACAAAGGGAGTATTGATACAAATTCCTTCTATCTCTGTGTCATAAGCAATTTATTGAACCTCTCTGAGTCTTGGCTTCCACGTATGCAAAATGGGAAAAATAATACCCATTGTCAGTATCTAAAAGCATTGTTATTAAGTTCCAATGAGATTTAAAAAATTGATACACCCTATATAAAATTATTTCTAACCTTAAATCTCAAAATAATTGCTATTTATTTCTTCACTATAAAACATATAACATCAAAGTTAAAAACAAATAATTTTATAACTTGAATTTTAAGCACAGGACTCCCAGAAACAATTTTTAAAATTAATTTATTCTTATTAAATATCTAGGTGGTATTGTTTAGTATGGGGGAAATAGATCATTCAGTGGATAAAACCCCCAGATTTGGATTAAGTAAGAAATGAATTCAAATCGTGCCTGGGACATATATTAGTGTGAACCTAGGCAAGTCACTTTAATCCTCTCAGCTTCAGTTTCCTTATGGGTAAAACAGCCATAATAATAGTACTTACTTCAAGGGGCAATTGTGAAGATCAAATGAGGAACATATGCACTTAGAAATCTTGAAGTATTTTATAAATTCTAGATTTATTATTCTAAATCTAAGAATTTCTCCTTTAGAGAAAGAACATCCAAATTGTCATAGTACCTAATGTAACACATTTTGGAGTATCATTTGCAGGGTTTTTGAACACAGGGAATTTTAACAATATGATAAATTATTGTTCAAAAACCCAGGGAAAATATTCTTTGACAAAGTCCTCATTTCTCAAATATACAGAGACACAAACCCAGGTTTTGCTGTCTCATGGGACATAAGATGCTACCTTTCTTAAAACTCTTCTATTGCTTGATTCTTCAATATAAAGTCATGGACAACTTTAGTATCATGACTCATAACACACTTGATTTCTATCTTCAACCTATACCATTTCAGGGATCAAACAGACCCTCATAGAATTAATACCATTTCTATACAGATGATTACCAAATCTTTATTTCAAACCTGAGCATCCATCCTAAGTTTCAGTATGAATTAACTAATGACTTTTAAATATCTTGAACTGAATATTACATGGGCATTCCAAAGTTAACATATTCCT
Organism: Potorous gilbertii; assembly: GCA_028658325.1. Lineage (NCBI taxonomy): Eukaryota > Metazoa > Chordata > Mammalia > Diprotodontia > Potoroidae > Potorous > Potorous gilbertii. The sequence goes on from JAQQSK010005936.1 coordinate 5,943, forward strand.
AAGACAACTCATTATCTTCTGAATTCCCCATGGTGTCAAGGCCAATTCTATGATGTCAGTTTGGATATTGATCCTGATTCCTCAAGTCTTCACTCCACAAATCCAGTCAACTCACAAAACTTATTATTTCTTCCTTCACAACATTTCTCCTCTACATAACACTTTATGCCATTCTCACAGCCACCAAAACCATTAAGGCTTTTATTACCTCTCATCTGGTCTATTGCTGTATTCATATATTTGTTCTTTCTGCTTCATGCCTTTTCTCTTTTCATTCCATTTTCTCTACTCTTCTACTTTTCTAATGTGTGAATTACCAAGCCAACCATTCTCTTCCTCTTCATTTACTGGAAGACTTCTTCAATGTCTCTTTATTCTAGTGCCCTTTTCCTTTTAATAGTTTCTTATTTTTTCTCTATATAATTTATATACATACATACATGTATGTATGCATATATTTACTTATATACATGTTCTCTCCCGTTAAATTTTAAGTTCATTGAAGGCAGAGTCTCAGCACTTAGACAATGCCAGTCACATATTAGATGTTTAATTAATATTTCAGTGAGCCCCTGTGACTCCTTATCACCTCCAGAATAAAATACAAACACTATTTTTCACATTTAATACACTTAATAATGCAGTCTCTTCCTACCTCATTATCCCCACATTTTACCCTTTCTGGCAACACTGGCCTTCTTTCAGTTCCTCAAATATGATATTCTATGTCCCATTGCCATTGGACTAGGTTTTCCCCTAATCTTGTATTTTTTACCCATTCTCTCTGCATCTTGGTTTCCTTGACTTCCTTTAAAAAACAGATCAGTTCAATAAACCATAAAAGCCCTTTTCAGCTCTTCAAATGTTGCTATGCCTTTCATTCTTAATTTACTTCTCAGGTAGCTAGGTAGGTAGTAAAGTAGATATAGCACTCACTTGGTCAGGTGTCAAGACAAGTTCAAAGCTGGTCTCAGTGGAAAACTGAATCAAATTTGTAAAACTATAAGTTTTTTTTTTCAGAAGTAATCAAAGGTATTAGTAATCATATGAAAAAATGCTCCAAATCATTATAGAATAGAGAAATACAAATTAAAACAATTCTGAAGTACCACCTGTCACCCATTTGATGGGCTAACAAGACATAAAAAAGAAAGATAATAACAAATGCTGTAGAGGATGTGGGAAAATAGGTACACTAATACACTCTTGGAAGAGTTGTGAAGTGGTCCAACCATTTTGGAGAACAAGTTGGAACTATGCTCAAAAGGCTAACAACCAGTGCATACTTTTTGACCCAGCATAGCATTCCTAGGTCTGTATCCCAATGAGATCAAAGAGAAAGTGAAAGGACTTATGTGTATGAAATATTTTATAATAGTTCATTTTTTGTGCTGGTTATGAATTTGAAATTGAGGAGATGACATCAATTAGGGAATGGCTGCACAAACTTTGGTATATAATTGTGATGGAATACTATTGTGCTATAAAAAATGATAGGGAAAGTTTCACAAAGTCCTGGGCAATGCTATATGAACTGATACAAAGTGAAGTAAATAGAATCAGGAGATCACTGTACGCATTAACGGCAATACTATAATTATGATCAATTGTGAAAGGTTTAGTTATTTGATCAATAAAATGATCTGGAACATTTCTGAAATAAAACTAGTGATGACAAATACCATCCATTTCCAGAGGAAAAAACGAAGCATTTTTTCAATTTGTTTTAGCTATTTTGAGACACAGTTAATATATTTTATATGACTTCACATTTATAATTGATGTCATGCTGTTTGTGTCTTACATGGAGGGGCTGGAGAGAGAGGTAAAGAATTTGAAACTCAATTTTTTAAAAACTAGAATAAGTTAATAACATTATTATAAAGAATGAACCTGGCTTCAGACTCTTACTAGCTCTGTGACCCCATACAAATCACAGTCTGTCTCAATTTTCTCAACTAATAATTGGGGGAAATAAAAGTTTCAACTCAAAAATTAGTGTGGAATTAAATGAAATAGTATTTTCAAAACATTTAGCAGTAGTACCTGGCAGATAGTAAATATTATATGAATGCTTATATACTCCCTCCATTATAGCTTCCTCTGTTGTATATCTTCTATATATATGAAGTGGTTTACTTCCTGTATTCCCCAAAAGAATAAAAGCTACTCAAGGAAAATATTTTGTTTTTGCTTTTTAAAACAAATCATTACCACAATAGTAGATGCAATAAGCACCAGCTAGATGTTTGTTGACTTGAAAATAATTATGTTTAATCCATCTGGGTTTTCTTCTGTGGATGTTAGTCTGATCTCTTTCAAGTGATTTGGAATTTCATTAAAGGGTTTGTGTAATTAGATATTGCAAGATGGTTTGACCTGGCTCAAGTATCCCCTGGGATATAGATTTATACTTTCTTTTCTGTTTTGACTCTCTCTCTTTTAGGAATCAAGATTATAATTCTGTCATAGAAGGAATGAGATAGAATCTCTTCTTTTTTTAATTTTCACAGTATGTGTCACAGAGTAACTAATTGTTCATTGAATGTTTGATAGAACTCAATGATGAGTCCTAAATTTTAAAAAAAATTGCATCTTATTTCCTTTCCTTTTTTGTTCTTTGAAGCCTTTCCCAATCCTTCATAATTCAGTCTTCCCTCTTTTCATTATTTCCTAATATCCTTTATACAGCTTACTTGTACATATTTGTTTGTTATCTTCCACAGTTGATTGTGAGAATCTTTATGTCATAGATGATCTTTTTTTAAATCTCCGCTGGTCAGCACTGTGCAAATCAGGGCTGGGTGATTTGTTCTTTGTGAATTAATTCATGACATTTAAGTTTCTTATTCTCAGAGAGCATTGTTTATATAATGTTTTTTGTTCTGTTAACATATGTGCTTTGATTTAAAATATTTATTTCAAAAATTATTAGTTTTATTGGAAAACATTTGACAAAATAGTTTCCAAAAATGTTTTACTTCTTAATTTTGTTGTGCATTTCCCTGCTTGTCTAATTTAATTGTCTGTTTAAATTAAGTAACTCTAAAACCAAGGGCATTATATATAGGGAATGAATTTGAATCCTTTCCAATAAAATCAAAGGTGAAACAATAATATTTATTATCACCATTTCTATTTACCACGGGCCTAGAATTGTTAGTTATAGTTGTAAAATAAGTTATAAAATGAGAAAAAAAGAAGGAATAATGTAAGTAAAGAAAAAAGAAAATTATATTTGTATAAATCATGATAAGGTACTTCACAAAACCTAGAGAGTCAACTAAAATCAATTCAAATAATAACTTCCACAAAGTTTCAGGATGCAAAATAAACCCATGTAAAACCTCCAAAATTTTTGCGTAGAGTCACTAGACTATAGAAGGAAAAGACAGAAATATTATACATAAAAAAATGCAAAATGACAAAAATTCTATATAAAGTCCTTGATAGTCAATCATAAGAGCTATATAAGAGATACTTCAAAACATGATTTACAAAGATAAAGCTAGAAATAAACAAGTGAAGAAATAGTAATTGCCTATTTGTTCATAGAACCAATATAATAAACAAGACAATGATATCTAGATTAATTTACTTATCCAATGCCATATCATACTAAAAATGATTATTTTATATACCTAAAAGGAAACAAAATTTATCTGGTGTTCTAAATGTCAAAAATTTTATTAGATATAAAGAAAACAACTGCAAACTCAGGGAAACTAGCAGTAGCACACCTCAAAGTATATTAAAAACTCTATGAAGAAAAAGTAGAGAGATCAGTGGAACACATGTGTGTGTGTTTGTCCTTCATTGCCTAAGAAGACCATGCCATCACAGAAATGATGATATGACTTGCACTTGACCTTGTTCTGAGTGAGGGAGGACTGTGCAGGTCACCAGCCTCACTTTTCCTCCAGAGCCATCTGAATCCAGTCACCATTCATCAGGATTACTGGAGATGACCCAGCATGAAGCAATTGGGTTAAGTGACTTGCCCAACCTCACACAGCTAGTGAGTATCAAGTATCTGAGGTAAGATTTGAACTCAGGTCCTCCTGACAACATACAGAAACAATGAACCTAGTAGCAATGCCTTTTTATACAACTCCTCAGCCTACAACCCAAAGAGAAAAAAAAAAGAGAACCTCATTCTATAAAAATATGCAAAATGGCACTTTGTTTTTCTGGTGGCAAAAAATCAAACTAACTGAAAACAAAGGAGGTGTCATAAAATGAGAAAAAGTTGAACAAATAATGAAATATAAATGCAATGGAATACTAATGTGCTACACAAAATGAGAAAAAAGATATTTCAAAAAGACATGGAAACTGTATATGAACTGATGCATAGTGAGTGACCAGTACTGGAAGAATAATTTCTACTATAAAATCAATATTATAAAAGTGATCAATTTGAAAGACATAAATTCTGATCATTTAATCAAAAATACTTCCTGCCTCATTACAGAGAGGCAATGGAATAATATGAAGAAAAAGAAATTCATTTTGGATATGACGTTTGTGAGAACTTGAATTCATGGTTCTTTCACTTATGAGATATAACTTTTCTTTTTCTTTCTTTCCTTCTTTTAGTCAGTAAGGGGAGGTGAGAGGGAAAAAATTAATTAATGCTTGATCATTGAAAATCTTTTTTTTTTAATACTGTCAGTCATTGTGCCTGGGGTCACAAGTATTAAAAATTAAACAATCACTACTACATAGGTAGAAGACACATTGACTCATCATGTCATTTGACCCATTCCCTAAATCTCTCTTTTTGGACATTTAAAATATTGATATCCTACCATTTGGGTTTGATTTCTTTGAAGCTTTTCATTTTCAAACGTTCTCTGTTTATAATAAAAGATCTCTTAGTGGAATAACATGTTAAACCATCTGCTATTAACACGTTTTTTTTTTTAGATAAGTAAATTTGGGAACTAGGGATAACGTTAACATGAAGAATAAGTAGAAGGCAGGTCATAAAAATGCAATTTGTTATATAAAAAAGATGCTTTGGAATGAATAAAATACTGATGAGGCTTGATTTTTAATCTATCTGTATCTGTTAAGTCACAACAATAAATACTGTACTCAGCAGAACACAATATTTCAAGATATAGGTATCATAGTTCTAGAGGGATCTGGAAAGAAACTCAGAATCCATCTCATCCTACAGCTTCTTTTTATAGGTAAAAAAAATGAAGCCTAGAGAAGTTGAGGAAATTTCTTTCGTTTGCACAGTTATGGGGAGCATGGACAAGATTTGAATCAAAGTTCTTAGAATTCAGAGCCAGTGGTCTTTTCACTATTTAGTTAATGAATTATTAATTTATTTATTGACTATAAACATAGCTCTAAAGTTTAAGTCTATATTGTGACCTAATTGATTGTTAATGGATTTGTATAAACATGGATATTGATAGTTCATCAGTATTAATTTGTGTTAGGGACTCATTTTGTTCCTGAGTGACTGGAAACTAATTAACAAGAAATTATGATTCCTTTGGAGATATGGAAATAATTTAATCAATGATTTTAAAAAAAAACAAGTGCTTTGTATATATTTCTACTTTACCATCTAATTAATCACCTTGACTACACTTTGACTAGCACCCTAATTTCTTCCTTCCACATCCTCACCTTCTGTTCCCAACTGTCTTAGGTGAACTTTCTTCTTATGCTTGTAGGAGTAAGGCCTCTATGCCATTCCCCAATCATCTTTTCATTTATAATTCATATTCTGGATCCTTTCCTCATTATCCCCTAAGTTTCCCATTTTGCCTCTCAGAAGCAAGCAGCAAACACCCTGACACATTCAGGATGGCCTGCTAGCACAGGTTCTTAGATCTGCTTTTCTAAAAGAAAAGCAACTTTTGAGGAATCAACAATCTTCTTTAATCACAAATACCAACAGAGAAAATACTAAAAGAGAAATAAAGACCAATAAACAGACCTTCTAATTGACCATAAGCAATACATATATCACAGATCAACAGAGAGATACAAGTGTCTGACCATTACATACATACATAGTTACCAAAGAGAGAAGCACCAACATCTGGGTTTTCAAAGTCAGGACCTTCTTAACGTTACCCAGAGTCTCACCTAGCACAAGAACTTTCTTCCAAAGAGTCAGCCCCAAAGCAAAACCTCACCTCAGAGTATATACACACTTTTCAGAGCCAGAGGGCACAACACTTGTGACCCAGTGCCTCATTAGCAATTAACAAAATGTGTGTGCTTTTCTGCAAAACAAGCAGCCCCTCACACACCCCCTCCACCAAATCAAGGTTTCTTTAATGGGCTCCACCTGAGGCCTATTAATAGGCAGGGAAGATCTTTAACTCTCATTAACATTACACTCTGTTCCTTGGTTTCCTGACTGGGACAGATTAACTTTCTCTTTAGCCAGAAATCAAAACACCCTAAGACTTGTAGTTATTTCTACAGTATTTTTCACTACTAGCATTGAAGGCAGGCATTATGTTGCTTATTTATATGCATAATCCCGATGCTAAGTGTAGTTTTTGAAGAACAAGGCCTGTATTACTTGCTTTCTTTTTACTTTTCTCTTTAGCAATTAGCAAAGCACCTAATATGTGTTGAATACTTCCTTCCCTCATTTTCTTCTTTTTTCCCCCTTTCTTCCTTCCTCTTTCTCTCTGAATATTAGACCCAGGTTTTTGAATGTGGCCATAGTATCTCTCCTGAATTGCATCACCAATTGCTTACTAGACATTTTAAACTAAATGTCCAGCACATATCTCAAACTTAACATGTTCAAAATGGAATTCATTTACTTTCTATTTGATACATAACCCACCACTAAAAACCCATGCTTCTATTCAGAGAAGCCTGCTAGTTACACAGCTTTCCAACCTCATAGAAATCCTTGACTCCTTGCTCTATTTCTTCCATTAGTCATCAAGTTTATTAATTTTTATCCTTCACAGGTTGTTCTCTCTACTCCTAGTGTCACAACCTTCATTTCCTTTCTCCTTAACTATTTCAATAGTCTTCTTTCCGTTTGAATGGTCTCATTTACTCAATACTTCCTTCTCCAATCAATTCTCCACAAATTCACTGTAGCAAGTTTTTAAACTTAAGTCTAACTATGTAATCCCCAAACTAAATAAATTCTATTGGCTCTCTGTTTTGGCACCTAACAAAAATGCCTCTATTTCACATTTTAAGTCCTTCACCCTGATTACAATTTGCCTTTCCAATATCATTGTATATTTCTCCCCTTTTTGTTCCCTATGATATGATCAAAATATCCTTCATACTGTTCCTTTCTTGTTACATTTCATCTTTCAATTATTTATCAATATATAATACATTTTCTGCTCAAATTTATAACTTAGAATTCCTAGTTTCCTCAAAGCTTAAAGAGCTACCTTCTGTGCTATGCTTTTCCTGATTCCCCATAGATTATATGTATGATGTGTATGTGTGCAGATCGGCTTATCTGTTTGTTTAAACATCTGTTTGTATATATGTGCATACACACATATATAATACTTACATAAGTATATGTGTATATAATATAGTATTACATACTTATACATCCACACATACACATACTTCTATGTTGGCATGTCATATATGCTACTATGATCCAACATTGATGAGGATGCAGCTTCATCCATGTTCTCTGTACCCAAACCAATAGCACAAATGTTGAAGATTAAGTACAAATTTTATCTCTTTTACCTGTCAAGTGAAGACAGAATATCAAATGAGATTCATAAGAAAACAAAAAGAACATGCTTAATCCTAAAGTACAACAACATAAGTAAGAGGGGGAAAAAAATCAATGTAATATGTACTGCACCTGTTGTTTTTTTCCCCCAAAATGATGTAAAAAATGGCCATGTGTGGGCAGGATGTGGGAAGTCCCGACTATACTTACAAACCAAATGCATGCACAGTCAAGGTTTATTTTGCTTAACCCTTGATAATATAATGACATCTCTATAGCAACCCAGGTGTAGTGTTACATAGTTTTCAATTCCATGCTACAGAATATTTGCAAAAGTAAAATATGTAATGGTTTATAATTAGACGACTTTTTGCAGACAATAGCATGATAACATACTTTGAGTGTTTTAGTGGGCCTATTTAACCGCAATCTTAGAAATCTAAGCTATAGAAAATGAAATTGATGTTTTAATTTAGGTTAACGAAAGGAAAATACAATTCTGCTTTAGAAAGATGTCTAAGTTCTTTTTCAGCACATGCATTTTTGATTAAAGAAATACCAAAATGATTGATAGCTTGTAATCATTGTGTTTCATCTGTGATGCTCACATTTTTATATATCATTTAGAAGATTTGTCATCCAAGAATGTGTTGCCCCTTCGTTAACTCTCTGAATTATGCTTTATTATAGCTAATATTGCAGAAATCTAGTATTTTTATTTAGTTCTTATCATTTTTCTTATTCCTTTAGGGGAATGTATTTTTTCTTGAACTATTTTAAAGGCTGCATTTTATGAAGAACTATTGTGTTGAGTAAATCTGCAAAATTTGTTAGAGGACTTAACTTTATGTATGACATTTTATTCACTCATTTATCTTGACTCTTCATTGTTGGGTGCTAAGCTGATTTAAATCAGTTAAATTTTTCAGTCACACACCAAGAGAAATCACAAATAAATATGTCAGATGTAGAGCTGTGTACATTTTCAACCCTGAGGTATACACCATAACTTCTCTGAA
>JAQQSK010005937.1:0-14672 GCA_028658325.1 Potorous gilbertii
TGTTTATTGCCAAGGTCAGGCCTGTGGGCTAACCCCAAAGCTGCCAAACCTTTCAGGGATCAACCTGGCCCAGGATATGGGTTGGGATAGTGGGGATCAAAGGACAAGGCTACCCCACCTTTCCTCTGCCTATGATTCTACTCTGCCCTCAGATACCTCGTTCCCTTCCCTGAGCCCCTGCTGGAAAGGCCGCCTGGCTGACTTGGGAATTCCTAGGAGGAAGGGATAGGGCCTGGGCTGCTGGCAGCTCAGACTGCTCAGGTTCTCCCGAAAGGAAAGTGTCGTGGCATGTTGGGAGTGCCAGGGAACCTGACAGACTAAAGACCAGCTCTTTCTCAGCCCAAGCTTATTCAGTGTCACTGCTCCTTGTGGACCAGCCTTGGTGAGATCAGCACCCTCTTTCTAGCCCCCCAAAAGCCTCTCCCCCTAGTGAGAATCAGAATCCAGGTGATTTCCCACAGGAGAGAAGGCTCAAGTCCTGGGCAGGAATTGGGAAATAGAGCTCCCCACTGTGCCCCTGGCTCCATCCAGGTCAATATTAAGGCCCCATTCTCCCCACCTGCCCACCTGGGGCTTTCCCCCACCTGCCACTGGCACCCTCTCTGTTCCTTAGCCTGAGGTTCCCATCAGTCCTAAGCCTCCATCTTCACTCTAATAAAATTCTTTATAACCTCTGTCCACTACTGTCTCTGTGGATGAGTCAGGGAAGCTTTGTCCTGCCCACTCCCAGCATCAGCTTCCCTGGTTGGGACAGAAGCATCTTTCCTCTTCTTAAGAAGACTTCACTCAGCCCCAGGCAGGGTCTTTCATCAGACCGGTAATTCCTGGAACTCCATGCCTTGGCTTGAGGGATGAGAAATGTTGACTTGGATCTTTGAGACTGGGTAAAAGGGGAAAGGGGTCCAGACCACAAGCCTTATTCGTCTCCCTTCTCCTCCTCAGACACCTGTGTTCGAGGCTCATACTTGGAAGCCGAGAGCAAGTAGGGTCTAGAGTCAGGTGTCCACCACTCCCACTCCTAACCCCTCAGCTGCTGGAGAAAGCCATGAAGTGGTGCCAATATATCCACTCCAAATTCATGTTTGACCTTTGCTGGGACTTCCAGTCCTGGGGCTTGCCTGGCCCACACCCCACCATAGCTACCATAGATCTCACCCCTCACGCCCCACCCTATCTTACTCATACACACTCATCCAATGACCTCACCTCCCATCCAGCAGCAGCTGAAAGTTCCCTGGTCTCTGCCTCCATGTCTCAGCAGTTCTCTCCCTCTATCCCCATCCTTCCTGTCTACAAAGGAGGGATATTTCTAGCCAAAGCTAAAGCCTCCACCTATTCCTGAGATCCCAGTTGAGCCTGCTTCCTCCAGGACCCTGCTTTTATGAAGGATGCCCACTCTGGCACGTTCCCTCCCTTCCTCTCCAGTGAGAACACAAGCTTAGTTGTGCCCCATCCTTCAAAACAAAACAAGTCTCCAGCAATCTTGCCACCCCTTCCAGCCTAACAGTCTGTAGTGGGTGTTGTGAGCTAATGACCTGGGATCAGACTAGCTTCTCATACCAATTTCCCTCTCCTGCTGCCATTCGATAAACCAGCAATCACACTGGGGAGGGACAGAAGGACCCAGCACAAAATGCCTCCATACAAATGGGGCTCTCTAAAGGATAGTCACAACCGTCCAGGTCTGGGGACAGGCTAGACACAGCTCACCACAGGGCTACTCCAAATGAAGGACACGGGCTTTCACAAAGAATCTTTGGTTTCTTTTGTTTTTACGCCAACCCTGTTTCCACATACACCTCCCTGCCTGCCCAGTAAGCCGACCCTTGTGATCCAGACTGGCTTTTCAAAGCTAACCAAACTGTCAGTGTACCCCAGCCCTGGTCCTCCCCATCCACATAAAGCAGGGAAGGTGGTTTTCTGAGCACCTTAATCAAGGCTATTTTTGTGGGACACAAAGACACCATCTTTGATGTTTGCTAGTGAATAGCAGCATAGGTCAGAAGTCAACAGCAAAGATTGTCCGACACATGGCTGGGATGCCTGCCCTGCCCTTCATCTTACTCAAGGCCCTGGGCTGGAGTCCCTGAGCTTGGGGGCCTACCCCTCCATGCCAGGGCTATTCCCTATCCAGCTTTATTATCCCTTTAGGATTAAGAGATCTTCTAAGTAACTCAGGAGCACAGCTGATAGCAAAGAGGAAAAGTCTCAAGAAAAAGTTGCTAGATGGCATAGTGGATAGAGCACCTGTCCTGGAGTCAGGAAGACTAATCCCCCTGAGTTCAAATCTGACCTGAGTTGACACTAGCTGTGTGACCCTGGACAAGTCACTTAACTGTTTTGGCCTCAGTGTCCTCATCTATAAAATGAGCTACAGAAGATAATGGCAAACCACTCCAGTATCCCTGCTAAGAAAAACCCAAATGGGATCAAAGAGTCAGACCCAACTGAAATGACCTAACAAAATATAAGGAGGGGTAAAATAATTCCATTAAAATGTTTTTTAAAGTCTCCATGGGTATGTATTTGTGGAAAGAATGTCTCCATCAGCGAAAGAGCTCAAGGATCCCCTTTGAGTGAGTATTGGCTGGCCGTTCATCTGGAAGCATTAAGTCCCACTGTGTGCCAGGCACTAAGGATGCAGATACAAAAATCAAACAGTCCTTGCCCCAAAGGAGTTTTTACATTTTATCAGTCAGGGGAGACAGCATGTATTTAGATACGTATGAACAATAAACACACAAAAAAGAAGTAATTGGGCAAGTGGGGGGAAGAGTCAAGAAAGGCTTCACACACAAGGTTGTGTCTAAGCGGAATCTTGAAGCAAACAAAGGGTTCTGAGGGTCGGAGGTAAGGAAGGAATGCTTGCCAGACAGTGGTTAGAGGCAATATGATGTCATGGAAAAAGGACTTGAAGTCCTCTGTGGGAGGTCAGACTGACTATTCTGCAGAATTTGTGAAAAGGAGTAGGGCACAGCAAAACTGGAAAAGGGAGTTGAGGCTAGGTGGTGAAGGATTTTAAATGCCAAACAGTGGACTTCAGAGTTTATCCTAGAAGCAATTAGGGAACCATTAAAGTTTATTGAATAGAGGGGTGACATAGACCCAGGCTTCAGGAAAATCATGTTGGCAGTTGGATGGAGCATGGGGAGACCTGAGGCTGGAAGACCAGTGAGGAGGCTGTTGTAAAGGTCTAGGGGAGAGGCAAAGATGACCTGAATGGTCGAAAGTGGGAAATGCTGTAGACGTAGAAACAGTAAGATATCTGGCGACTGAATGAAAATACTGGGTGATGGAGAGTGAGGAGTGGAAGGTGAGGCCAGTGTTATAAACATGGGAGAGGGGAAGGTGCTGACAGCAACAGGGAGGTGGGGAAGAGGGGCAGTTTTAACATGTGTATGTTAAGTCTAGTTGGAAATATGATGAAGGCTGGGGGTTTTTTTAAACATTTCAATAACGATTTCAATATAATTGTTTCTTTATAATCCTCGGTATTTAATTTTATGCATTTAAAAATATTCTTGTTTCAACATGTAACTGGGAAAAATACTGTATTAAATACTATATTAATATATTATTAAATATTATATTTAAATTAAATACTACGTTAATATATACTATATTAAAAATATTCTGAGAAGGGGTCCCTAGGCTTCACCAGACTGCCTGAGGCTTCCAAGGCACAAAAAAAAAAAAAAGATTAAGAACTTCTTCAATCGGGAGTTGGCCAAGTGGGACTAAAGCTCAGAAGAGAAAATAGGGCTGGATATCTAAACATAATGGTCATCAACATGAAGATGAGAATTAAACCCATGGGAACTGATGAAGCCATCAAGTGAGAGAGTATAGAGAGATAACATACATTTCTATCACACTTGAAGTCTTTTACTTCAAAAAGGGAATTTTTTAAGAAGAATTTTTATTGATCTTTTGTTTTTACACCTCCATTTCATTCCTCCTCCCATCACTTGAGAGCTTTCTTATATGATGTTTTTTTAGAGGAAAAAAAAGTTCTTCAAAACTAAGCAACATTGCAAAAAAAGGCTGATGTTACATGCAGTTTTGTCATATCTCCTCTTTGGGGTCAAGCTTGGTCATTGCAATTTTGAGGCATGAGTTTTGACTGTTTACATTGCGGTAGTCCTGTGTTTGCTTTCCTGTTTCTACATACTCTCTTCTGCATCAGTTCATATAAATCTTTTGATGCTTCTCCATACTCATATCTATTCCATTACAATAGTGTACTATGGATTTGTTTAGCCATTCTCCAACTGATGGGCATCTTTGTTTCCAAATCTTTGCCGCCACAAAAAGTGATACTATAACTATATTAGTGTACAGGCAGAGGGTGCTGAGCCTGGAGTTTGGAAGACCTTGGTTCAACAATGTCCTCAGATACTTACTACGTGACCCTGGACAAACCACTTAACTTTTACCTCAGTTTCCTCAACTGTAAAACAGAGATAATACCACCTACTTTGCAGAGTTGTTATAAGGATCAAACAAGATGATATTTGCAAAAGCACTTAGCACGATTCCTGGCACGTAGTAGGTTCTTAATAAATGTTCCCTTCCCCTCCTCCCTAGTATATGCTGTATAGGTATTTTTTCAGTGTCAGTCTCTTCATGACCCCTTTTGGGTTTTTCTTGGTAGAGTTAATGGAAAAGTTCGCCATTTCCTTCTCCAGCTCATTAGACAGATAGGGAAACTAGACAACAGAGTGAAGTCATTTGCTAAGGGTCATGCTGCTAGTAAATATCTGAGGCTGGATTTGAACTCAGGTCTATCCTGACTCCAGGACAGGTGCTCCATCCACTGTGCCACCTAGCTGCCCTCCTTGGTATGTAGGGTCCTTCTTTTTGCTGTTACCTCTTTGGGGTATATGCCTAAGAGTAAAATCTCTGGTCAGTTTCTTCACATAATTCCAAATTTATCTCCAGAACAGATGGTCCAATTCAAACTTTCACTGACAACATATAGGTGTGCATTTCCATCAACACTGCCTATCTTTTGTCATATTTAAAGGGCACATTCTTATGCCCCCATTACATGAATCTTTCATGATAGTACTCAGTGCCAGAGTTTTTAGCTTCACCTATAACCATAGCTCTACAGCCACTAATACTTTCTCTGTACAAGGCATCAGGAGCTGAACAAGCTAGGTTGACCAGGGAGTCTTTTGTTTAGTACTTTGGATGTGGGGGTGACCTTGCATTTATGAGTATGCCAGGGGATATATATGGGAGACAGTCAGAGAGGGATCCTGTTATGCAGTCCTATCTCATGCCTTCCTTTGACCACCCAACTTCTCAGGCCAGTGGTCTCACCATCACTCACTCTTCAAGCTTTGACAATATGGTTTCCACTGTTATTACTGGACCCAAGGTATGTTCTGAAAAGTCACCATTGCTGCAATCACCAAATCCAAGGTATTGTTATCAGCCCTCATACTCTTTGATCTCTCTGCAACATTTGACACTGCTAACCAATACCTTTGTATATGGCTTCTCCTCACTTGGTTTCTATATTGTAATACTTTAACGGTTATTCTTCTACCTCTCTGCCCACTCCTCCTCTGTCTCCTTTGGTAGAGGTTCTGACACCTCCCCTGAAAATATAGGCATTTTTCAATTCTTTGACCTCTTCTTTTATAGAGGCAAAGTCTTGGGTAGTGAAAAGAGCACCAAATTTAAAGTTAAAGGTTATTGATCTTTGATTGATTGAATCTGCGTCTGATTCTTCATGACCCCATTTGGGATTTCCTTGGCAGAAATACTGGAGTGGTTCACCATTTCCTTCTCCAGCTCATTTTAAATACGAGGAAACTGAGGCAAACAGGGTTAAGTGACTTGCCCAGAGTCACCCAGCTAATAAGTGACTGAGGCCAGATTTGAACTCTTGAAGAAGAGTCTTCCTGATTCTATCCTCTATGTTCTAAGCACTATAGCACCCCCTAGGCACCCATTAGAATTAGAGGACCTATGTACTATTTACTCCCTGATCTGATCTTTGGCAAGTCCTATACTCTCTCTGTGCACCCCTCCCCCCACACTCTGCCTCCTTTTTTTTTCTATTTCACATCTTTTATTTCACAAACTTAAACATTAATAAAAGTTGAGTAGATTGTTAAGTTAAAAGTTTTGTTGTTGTCGTTGTCGTTGTTTTCTAAGATATTTCTTTTGTAAAGGAACCAGGATTGGCAACTATACTGAAAAAAAATCTGTAAAATAAGGGAGGTAGAATATATAATCTTTTAGGTCCCTTTCAAATTACATTCCTATGATCAACGCTGCTACCACCTAGAATTTGTTAATGACAGTTTTTGCTTTTGTATCACTTTAATTTTAGAGATATATCCTTCCCAGAGAGACATCCCATGTAAAACAAACAAATGAAAAAAGAGAAAAAAACCAGTTCAGGAAAACTAACCAGCAGATCAAAGGAGTCTGATAATATACGCATTGTTCCACACCCATAGTCTACATACACATACCACGCACACAAAGAAATGAAGGGAACTGCATTATCTCATGTCTTTTTCAGGAACAAGGTATGTGACAAATTAGGTCATAATTACATAGTATGTTCAGTTTTGTTTTTTGTTCTTTCCTTAGTTATTTTGTACATTGTTTTCCTGGTTTGGTTCTGTTGGCTACATATCAATATATATTCCATACTTGTCTGAATTCTTCATATTCGCCATTTCTTGCAGTGAAGAAATATGCCCTCCCATTCATCTACCACAATTTGTTAAGCCATTACCCTATTGATGGAAGTCTAATTTATTTCCAATTCTTTGCCACCACAAAAAGTGCTGTTATCAATATTTTGGTGAATCTTGAGCCTTTTTCTGGTCAAACTGTCTTCAACCACCTGGGACCTGGCAGGGGAATCACTGTTACATCCAAGGCACTGTAATATACACCAGGAGAAACAAAATCGAAAGAAGTCAGTCTCTGTTTCAAGGAGCTTGAATTCTTCTGGAAGGTTACAAAGTGTACATTGGTAAGTGAATTCAAGGAAATTTAACAGGGGCAGCTACGTCAAGCAGTGGATAGAACACTGGCCCTGGCGTCAGGAGGACCAGAGTTCAAATCTGACCTCAGACACTTACTAGCTGTGTGACCCTGGGCAATTCCCTTAAATTCACCAAATGCCTCCCCAAAAATTAAACAAACAAAATTTGAGGAAGATAAGAACTCTAATAGCTGGGGTTGATCAGGGATGGTTTCATAAAGGAAGTGATATCTGAGAAGATCTGATATTAAGAGAGAGATTCTGAGAGTCATGAATGCGTGGAGGGCAGGAGATATATATAAGTCCAAGAAACAGTCAGTAGTCCAATTTGGTAGGAACGTAGAGTATATGATGGGGAGAAGTATAAAAGGAGGTTGGAAAGGTAGGTTGGAGACAGATTGTAGAGAATGTTAAATGTCAGATTGAGAATTTTATATTTTATCATAGACAACAGGAAGCTATGAAGGACTATTGAGAAAAGTATTAGCATAGACAGCACTTTGCCTTAAGAGGACTGATTTGGCAGTTGTGTGGAAAAATGGATTGATTAGAGAGGAGAGACTGGAAACAGGGAGACCAAATATGAGTCTAGTACAATACTCCAGGTAAAGAGGTAATGAGGGCTTGAACAACAGTGGTGACTGTGTAAGTGGAGAGAATTAGACAAATAGTAGAAATTATGTGGAGCTTAATAATTATATCCTTAATGTGAATCGGTTAAACTCTCCATTAAGATAAAATTACTAAGAAAACAAAGCCAAAAATTTGATCTATACAAGAGATATATTCAAAACATATAGACACAAAGTAAAAATTAGGTCTACAATAGTATCTGCTTTTTTTGAATAAGTCATTTCAAAAAACAGCAAAAATTATAATCATGATTTTAGACAAAGCAATAATAAAATGAATAAATTAAGAAAACCAGAGAAACTGCATTATGCTTAAAGACATCTTAAGTAATGAATCAATAGCATTATTGAATACATTTATATGCTACCATTACTTCCTGACATGAATATATGCTTGAACATGTTGTCTAATTTTTTTAAAGAAAAAGTCAGATGAATTGCAGGAAAAAGAATAGGACATTGATTTTAAGGGAAGGGGGAGGGCAGGAAAGAAAAAAGGAATAAGCACATATACAGCACCTACTATATACCAGGCACTATGCTAAGTGCTTTACAAATATTATCTCATTTGGTCATTTGATCCTCACAACAACACTTTGAGATAAATACTATTATTAATCCCATTTTACAAATGAGGGAACTGAGGTCAACAGAGATTAAGTGACTTGCTTAGGATCACACAGCTAGGAAAGAGGCTAGATTTGAACTCACATCTTTGTGACATCCTGCCCAGTACTCTATTCACTGTGACACCTAGCTGCCTAAGAAAATTATTGTAGAAAATTTTTTAATATTTATTTTGTAGAGCTAGATAATTATAATAGATAAAGAAGGAAAATATAGAGCTGAACAGGTTACCAGAAAAATAGAATTCAATTTATGATAATTTCCAAGTGGGGATATTAAAGAAAAATATGTAAATTTATCTATCATCTATCTATCTGTCTGTCTGTCTACATATCTACCTATTTATGCATCCATCCACCCACTCATCCATCTTTCCATCTATCTATCATCTATCTATCTATATCTCAGCATCACATAGTACCTTGATAGAAAAAAAAGTTGATCCTGTGCTAGACATAAAAAATGCATAAAATCAATGTGGAAGGGCAGAAATAATAATAAGTCTGTCTTTTCCAGGCCACAATGCAGAGAGAAGCAGAATTGACAAGATTTGGTGGTAGATTGTATATGGGAGGGAGGCTGTGTGCGAGGGAAAAGACCTGGGAGAATGGTGGTCCCCTAAATAGACATGAGGCAGTTTGGAGAATGGACAGATTTAGGGGTAAAAAAGGGTCTGTTTTGGATATGGAGCAAGTGATGTGGCCTAACTGTAAATTTGGTAGCATCCATACCAGACAGATTTCCCTGTTTTCTGACAAAGAAGTCTGTGGATTAGTTGACTTGGAAGTGTAATACGTGACTTAAACAGCAGATGGCTCTTCTCTCACTCCACCTCCCTACTGATCTCATCAGAGTAAGGAGTGTCCATTGACTTTCCCAATGGGTGGACTAGCCCTGTTGCTGAGCACCAGGTGCTCATCTGTAAGCTGCCACAATAATAAACCACCTGGCATCATCATTTAGCCCAGAGAAAAAGTAATGGAATATCACTTGGAGAAATTAACATTATAGAAACTTCAGTTCAGGACTCAGCCTCTACCCTGTATCTTGGGAAATGTGAACCAATCAACAGTCAGCTTAGTTAGCTGAACCGATTCATAAAACTGCAAAGACGGGTTTTTTAGTGGCCACGTGATTTATTAAAACAGAGCGCAACGAATCAAAGCTATCACAGAGCAAAGTTGTGAAGAAACTGCGTTGTCTGATCATTTCCACTGTCAAACCCCCTCCTAGGGGCTGGTAGATGAAGAAAAGGAAAGAGAAGGGATTAGAGATGGGAACCTGCCTAACTCAGTTCTGCAAACAATCAGAAAAGGGGAGGAGCATTCAGGTGTGTCAAGCCAAGACTGAGTCAACACTGCCCCAGTTCAGTGTGTCTGGTTGAAGTCTGGCCGTTGTTTAATTATGCCCATCCCTTGGAGCCTCCCTGCCTTACTCTCCCCACCCCCCTAGTCAAGTTATCCAGAGAAAAGATGGCCTCCAATCAATCAATAAGTATTTATTATTGCTTACTCTGTGACAGACAGTGTGCTAGATACTAGAGACACAAAATAAAAAGCAATCCCTGCCCTGGAGGAGCTTACACTATGGAGGAACTAAGATGTATATAAAGAGATATAAACAAGATAGATAAACATAAAGGGGTGTGTACAGTGTGTGTGTGTGTGTGTGTGTGTGTGTGTGTGTGTGTGTGTATTCGAGGAGGAAGGGGATCTACATTAATAGATGAGGAAATCAGAAAAAGGTATCCCACAGAATCCAAAGTCTGAAGGAAACCAGGACATAACAAGGGAATGCAGAGCATTCCAAGTCTATTGTTGTTGTTCAGCAATTTTTCAGTCATGTCCAATACTTTGTGACCCATTTGGAGTTTTCTTGGCAGAGATGCTAGAGTGACTTGCTATTTCCTTTTCCAACTCAATTGACAGTTGAGGAAACTGAGGCAAACAGGATTAAGTGACTTGCCCAGGGCGACACAACTAGTAAGTATCTGGGGTCAGATTTGAACTCAGAAAGATGAATCTTCCTGACGGCAAGGCTAGGGAGGGTGGAGCCAAGATGGCAGAGTGAGAGCTCATACTCCTACTTGCCTAAGCTCTAAGACAAACTCCTTCAGATACCTCTAAAAAGAGAATCTGAACAAATTTTAGAGTGGTAGAATACAATATGACTCAGAGTATGGTAGATTTCCAACCCAGGATAGCCTGGAAGGTTGATGGAAAGGATCTGTTGCATGAGGCTGGAGGAGTGTATAGTGCACAGGCTATACCATTGTGGACCTATCAGAGCAAAGCTGAGCAGGAAACCCGGGGTGCTCTGAAGCAGCAGCAGTGCAGATTCTCAAACATATCAGCTCAGGGCAGGAGTCCCTGGGAAGTGAGGGAAAGAGAACCACAGAACCCCAGGTAACTGCAGCAGCCACTCCTGAGACTATCAGCTGGCAGATTAAATGTCTATAAGTCACCTACTTGAAGTTTGGGGAGCCAAGATGGCAGCGTGATCAGTAAATGCTATCTATCCCTCTCCCCTTGTTGACCTTTCCCCAGGAAAATCCTGGAACAATGAGATCAGTTGAAGAAGAAAACAGTCTCTTAGCCCGTGAGGCTAGTTAAATCACTGTGGCTGAAGGGGCCAGTGTAGGACTGGAGCTGTCCCAGATAGCCCCACCTCAGAGAACCTGGAGGAGATCCTAGCCCCGGGGAGGGGGGGGGAAGCCAACTGTGTCTCAGTCTCAGCACAGCCAGGGGAATCGAAAAGACAGTAGTGTAGATGAGTTCAACAACTGTTAAGCTTGCCTATGTTCTAGCTCAGCAGAGGAGACTTCCTGTGAACAGATTAACCCTCCCCAACATTTACTGAAGCTAGCTCCAAGATAACTCTGAGGAACTCAGAAAGACTTCACCTGGCCTCTGCTTTGGCGCACTAGCCAGCTCAGCACCAGGTAAGTTGCAACATTTTAGCTTCTAGTTGAAAGAACCAGAGGCCACAATACACAAAGCCCCAAGTTCTAAGCACAGTGATTGTCAGACAGAGCCCCCTGTGCCCTAGAAGAGATCCATTTTAAAAGTCAGGAAAAAGGTGATCATCACGAGCAAGAAGCAAAGCAGAAAAGAAAAGACTATGGAATCTTTCTATGGGGACAAGGACCAAAACACGAATACCAAAGAGGTCAGCATTGAGACTGTACTCCCATCTAAAACTTCAGAAGGGAATATGAACTAGTCTCAGGCCCAAAGTGCATTCTTGGAAGAGCTCAAGAAGGATATTAAAAGTCAGATTAGAGAAGTAGAAGAAAAACTGGCCAATGATTTTTAAAATATGAAAAAGAAATTCACTGAAGAGAACAGCTCCTTAAAAAGGAAAATTGGACAAATGGAAAAGAAGATACAAAAGTTAACTGAAGAAAACAATCTATTAAAAATTAGAATTGGGCAAGAAGAAGCTAATGACTCTATAAGACATCAAGAATCAGTCAAACAGAATCTAAAGAATGAAAAAATAGAAGAAAATGTAAAATATCTCATTGGAAAAACAAATGACCCGGAAAATAGATCCAGGAGAAAAAAAATCTAAGAATTTTGGTCTACCAGAAAGTTATGATGAAAAAAAGCTCGACTCCAGGGCTAACAGTGTATCCAGTGTACCATTAAGCTGCCCATTTCAAGTCCAAGGCCCATTCTATGTGAGGGTTAAGCAGGCTAGCATGGCTAGACTGTTGAAGACCTGGAGGGAAGGCATTCCTAAGAAGTCCAGAAAGATAGGAAAGGACCAAGCTATGGAAAGCTTTAAATGTTATGAAAAGGGGGCAAATCTATTTTCCTTTAATGTCTTTCTAAAAGCTATGATGCTTGGCTTTACCCAAAGAGGAGGGAACCAATTCTGGGATTCTTCTTACATCTTGCTCTTAGGAGCTGTTGCTTTCTTCAATTCATATGCTACCTTCAGAGAGCTATTTCCTGGTCCCCTTAGGTATTCTCTCTCCCTAATCAAAGTTTTGTTGTAACTTGTGACCTGGAATTCCCCTCCCCTTCATTTACCCAGTCCCAAGATTCTCAGCTCACATAGCCTGGACTCCATTAATACTAAGGTCTGAAACTCTACTTCCTCCTGAAAAGGGGTCTCTCTTTGGTTCATCACCCATCCTTGGAGTTATTCCAAGAAAAGCTCTAAATATAGTTTATATTGAGCTCATGTTTAGATTCTTGTATCAGCAAGGACCCAGACATACACAGGAGGGCCTGCTTTACAGGTTCTTAGATCTGCTTTTCTAAAAGGAAAGCAACTTTTGAGTGGTCAGGAATCACTATAATCAAGCACACTTAGTTCAGGGGAAAAAGTGAGCACCCTGAACTTCAGAGAAAATACAAACAGAGAAACAAAGATTAACAGATAGGGCTTCCAGCTGTCTGAATGTGAGCAACACATACATCACAGATCAACAGACAGATAACTGTCCAACCATATATACATAGTTACCAGAGAGAGAAGCACCAACATCTGGGTTTTGAAAGCCAGGGGGCTACTTAATGGTTGCCTACAGTCTTATCTGGCCAAATACTTCCAATGAGTAAGCTCCAAAGTAAAACCTCACCTCAGCATATTTATACACTTTTCACAGCCAGAGGGCAGGACCCTCTGACCCAGGGCCTTGAAAGAAATTAACCAAAGGTACTTGAAACCTATTAATGGTTGAGGAAGATCTAATTAACATTACAGTTTTCCTAAATGTGGGAAAACCTGTACAGGTTTTCTGTACAGGTACTCAAGCTGGCAATGCAGAACACAAGAGCACAGAAGACTGCCAAGGACTTGCAGAAGCCCAGAAATGGATCCTAAAACACATATTCAAATAGCCCATTGGTTCCCCTCAAAAGAAAACTGACCTTGGTGGGAGAATATTGTCACAGAGACTCTTGGACATTACAATGGATCCATAAGCCTCCTACAGGATTCTTTACAGCCCCTCTCAGACTTAGTGTGTTACCTGGTGATTAGGATTCTCTCTCTGACTTTGTCAAAACACTTAACCTCTGTCTGCTTCAGCTCCTGCTATACTTACATAATTATATACAAATATAAAATGGAAGTAATAACAGCACCTGCCTACCAGAGTCATTGTGAGAATTAAATGAGGAGCAAACTCATAAAGTGCAGGGCCTGACACAGTTAATGGCATATAAATGTACATTCCCTTCCCTTTCCCCTTCTCATCTTGTCTCAGACTAGCTGTTTGTGGTCTTTTTCCCTCCATGTCATCCTTCGTAGATCCAGGATGCAAATATACCTTGGCTGTTGAATACTTGTTGTGTTTCCTCTGGGCCTGCACTCCCCTAAAATAATTTATTGGATTTGTCCTCAGACTAAGTGCTCAATAATTACATGTGTGTGTGATCCCCTTCATTTTCCAAAGAGCAAGCTGTATCAAGAAATGTTCTCTTTCCAGTGATTCAGAAACTCAAATGTAGGAAAATTTGGGGATTTGGTGTTGTTGAAACAAATTTCAAGACTGATGCTGACCAGGAAATCTCCCCTTCTCTGACAAGGTTATTAGATTCCAGTATATAGCTTGCCTAAATAATTCAAAATCTTCACCTCTGGCCACTCACTCTCCACACTGGAGTTTAGTGTTTCAGACCAATGTCCATGAACCGAGTCCTCTTAGACTGAGTGAGCATGCACATGTCTTCCTTTAACATGTGCTTTTGCAGGAAATCTATCAGTACCCTCATTGCTACCCCCTCTTGGGACAAGAAGTCCACCCTCAAGATCTTTCAATTCTCAACTTGCCTGCAAACTCATACAACTCTCACATATTTCTGCCTCAGTGCAGCCACTTTTAGACCTGGGGTAAAGGTACAAGGGCGATGGGTAGGGCAACTTAGTACTGTGTATGTCACAGAATTCACTACCTGCCAGAGGCAAATCACCCTGCTGTCTTTCTTCCCAATAGGAGAAGGCAAAAATGAAAGCCCCTGTAAAAAGAGAATGAGCTGGTCTTTCAACTCCCTTTATACACCAGAGTGGGACAGCTCCTCTGAAAAGTCTGTCCACCTGAGTGCCACCCAGTTCTTTTTGGAGGCAGCCTCAGTATCACCAATCAAGAGTTCTGGGTCCTTTCACCTAGCCATCAGAGGACAAGGCCTCCTCCCCACTTCATCGAGTTGATTGGGGAACTCTCCAAATTGAT
Source organism: Potorous gilbertii (assembly GCA_028658325.1). Taxonomy (NCBI): domain Eukaryota; kingdom Metazoa; phylum Chordata; class Mammalia; order Diprotodontia; family Potoroidae; genus Potorous; species Potorous gilbertii. The sequence goes on from JAQQSK010005937.1 coordinate 14,465, forward strand.
CAGGGATTCTCCTAATCTATCTCTCACATATATGTACTTACCCAGCTACACCAGCTAGGAGTCAGAGGGCATAGGTCTGAATCCCTTTTCTCCTATTAATGTGTGACTGAATATGTGAAACTAGTCAAGTCACTTGTCACCTCTCTGGGCTTCAATTTCCTTATCACCAAAATAAAGGATTTAGATCAGATGGCCTCTGAGATCAATT
>JAQQSK010005938.1:0-14672 GCA_028658325.1 Potorous gilbertii
TGCTGTATTCTTTTTGCTAAAATCTGATTTAAAATTTTTGCCGCTATATTTATTAGAGAAATTGGTCCATACTTTTCTTTTTCTGTTTTGGCTCTTCCTGGTCAGATATCAAAAGCACATTTGTATCATAAAAAGAATTTGGGGGAAGTCCTTCTCCAATTTTCTCAAATATTCTATATAATATTGATATTAACTGTTCCTACTGACTTCCAGCCACCACCACCACCAATACCCTCACCAAGTAGTCAGGCCCTGTCCCTCTCATTGAGGTCAGACCAATGTCAGCCCAAGACAACAAGCACCAGAGGCACACACGGATCATCTTCTTTTATCTCCATCCTCCACTGCCAGGCCCTTGCCCTGGGAGGCAGAAATTTTGACCCCTCTAAACCTCTCCTCATAGGCCAGGGCCACCAGAACTGCTCCCTGGGGAGCCAGAGGACAAAAGTTCTTCTTGATGCTGATTCGATGCCCTTCACCTGGACAAAAGCAGAGTGAGGGTGTCAGGCCCTGAGTACACCCATGGACCTTAGCACAGAATGTCTGCTCTCCCCCATGGTCAGCACAGAAAGAAGGAGCCTGGCAGGTGATGGTGGAAAGAGTGAAGGGGTGTGTCACAGAGGGTTTTGCCCCTTATGACTTACTGTTAGGCCTCATCTTTTTTTCTGGTTAGGTGCTCAGCTGTGTTCTTCCCTGGCTTCTGGACCACGGCTGGGCAGGTGGCATCAGCACAGCACCCAATCTGTTTCACAGTCACTTTCTTAGGGGACACCCCAGAACCCTGCATGAGACTGAGGGTCAACACCTGGAACAGGGGGCCCGCTCTAACAGCAACAGGGGAGTGGGTGTGTATGTCTCTATGTGTGGGTGTGCCTGTAGATGGGGATGGAACAATGGGAAATAGGGGGTTGGGTAGGTGTGGCTGTCTTTCCCAACAGGCCTCAGTGACACTCTCTCAAGCCATGCTTCTGGGGAGAGGGAGCTTCCAATCCCTGCTCGGTGGTGGGGTCACCTACTGAGGAGAAGGAGAAAGAGACCTTCTCAGAGCCACTGTTTGAGCTAAAGGTCTTCTGCAGTTGGCCAATCTGGTAGCTGAAATAAAATCTACGCTGGAGTCCTCCTGTTAAACAAACAGCAGGGAGAACTCATCAGGGCACCTGGAAGTCATGTCCAACCATTGCTTTCCCTGGGTTCTCAGGGGTCCCATGTGGTTGTCCCTGAAGCAGACATCCTGCACACTGGGATGTGGGGATGAGAAGCCCAAAGTCCCCTGTGGGCTGAGATGGAGAAGGGCCTCCTCCCTGGTGTCCCTAGTCTACCTTCCATCCTTTGAAGCCTCCCATCCTTTTCCTGTGACTTCACCTCCCCAGAACTGAACTTTGTGGAGGGGACAAAGGGCCACATTGCTTCTTATGTGATGCACCACAAACCTGACAGGTGGCACCTAGTTCCCTGGCCTATCTCAGCCTGTTTCCTCCTCCCTTAAAACAAAGGGCTTAGATTCCAGAGGCTCTCTGCTCTACCTCTGTGTTTTCTAGGCCACCAATTGACAGAGAAGAAAGTTGAGACAGAGAGCAGTGGAAACATGTTTGTGTCTAGTTCCACAGGCTTGTCATTGTAAGGAGGGCAGATTCTGCCCCCTCGACTGCATCCCTCTCATTCCAGGAATACCTCTAGGGGACCACAGTGTATTGTCTCTGTTCTGTGAGTTCTGTGGTGAGGATGTAGGGCCTGGTGGGGCTGACCAGGAGGATCCCCGCTTTAACCCCCCGGATGACAGAGAGATCTCCCCATGAAGCACCCTCCCCAGGAAGCTCCCTCCATGGTTAGATAGCTCTCATTTTGTCTCATGCTCCCATCTCTAACTGCCACCCAGTTGTCCTGGTCCTGTCCTCTGGGGTAGCCACACACAAACAGGCTAATCCCTCCCCATAGGGCAACTGTAGGAGCAACAGCCTTTGTCTCCCTGCCCTGCCCCAAGCCAACCCTCTCCACAACATCCCCTGACCAGACTACCATGGGGAACTGATTCTGAATGACAAGGCATGGATGGACACAGACAGACACAGGTGCCTGGGGTGTCTACTCTGTCCTAGGCAAAATACAAGAAGGCCAAGAGCACAGCTGGGGCATTGTTCTGTTTTTGGGATGGGGAGAGAGAGTGTGAGTCATGTGCAACGGGAGAGGGCAAGGGGGTAGGCCTTGTCTCTTGGAGCCCACCCACTCAGCTGGCTCTCCTCTCCTGCCTTGTTTCTCTGTCCCTGCCCCATGACAGCTGTCATAACCCACTTTATGAGAGACCTCAAAGATCTAAACCTGAAAGCCCCCTTAGCCTGGCCCAGCTCAGGGGCTGTACAGGTCTGTAGTCTGGACCATGCTGAGATCCCAGGGTGCCCATAGAGATTGGTGGGGAGGGTCATGACAACAACAGTGCCAGATCACTGAAAGAGGCAGACAGAGAAACCCAAAGAAACCACCTATCCTTTGCCCTCAGGCTGTGGCTTTGCCTGAGTCATCCCCACCCCTGCCTTGTATGTCCAGGGACAGAGAATCCAGGCCATGACAAGTCACCCAAACCCCCAGCTAGGAGGAGCCAATGCCACTCACTTTGTGGTCAGGCATAGGCATGTACCCATGTCTCAGCATGGTTCCCAGATGCTGACTTCAGCTGATGCTGGCCTTTGTCATTCCCTGTCCATCTACGAACCCTTTCAGGCCTGTCCAGCAGCACCCTCCTCAGACAGAGATGCCTTCTTCTGAGGAGGTAGGAAACAGAATGTTGCCATGACATAGCCTATTGTGACATGAATGGTGACAAATTGGAGACTGAAGCAGGGCCCTGAAGGTCCTTGGTCCTGCAAGGGAGGTGACCAAGGCAGGGAGGCCTGGCTCAGGGTCTACAGACTTGTACAAATTCACCTTCCCCACCATCCCCCGCACCACTGACCCCAACGAGAGCAGTACCCAGGTCTGTGGGTGCCTCTTCTGTGTGCAGCAGGTCTACACCTCTGTCACCCCAAACCAGGTCTCCAGATAGTTCCCTGGACCTCCTCTAGCATCAATAAGACCCAGAATGTGCACAAATTTTAGGTGGAGACACAATGAACGTACCTTAAGGCAGAAAATCGAACCAACTCTGACCTGGGCAGGGAGGACACTTAGAAACCTGTAATTCCCTATAGGGGCTTCCCTGAAGGCAATTAACCCTCCCAGAAAGGAGGGAGTGGGTGGCATATGGTGGAGAAGATTGACTCAGGGAACAACCAAGTGCCTCCTTTCCCAGTTGTCAACACTACTCCACAGCACCCTAGAAAAAGTCAAGAATAGTGCCCCTGGAGTTTCCTAAGAGCTTGAGAAAATTTAGCCCTCAGCCAGGCAGCTCTAAAGGGTAAGGGGGTGTGTTGCAGAGGGAGGGAGGAGCAGGTTCTGGTTCTGTTCTGTGACATGAGCCCCTCTGGCAGCCAGGCTGCTTTATGACACCAAGCCACAACCCCACCGACCCATCTCGGAATGCTCTTCTTGTTGCCTCAAACTAAACTCAGAGGATTCCAAGGAAAAGCAGTACTGAGAGCAATCCCCAGGTCATGGCACACACTGCCCACCTCCCAGTTCCCAGACCTGTAGAAATCTCCCCACCTGGTCCTGGGTTAAGAAGCCTCCCATACCTGAAGGAAAACTCTGCCTGAGGAGGGTGTCAGGCTGGCCCAAGGACCTGCCAATCTCAGGGCTGGGTCTGCTGCCTTTGCTCACCCTGGGCAGGGCTCTGGAAGTAACTCCGGGACCCTGGGCTGAGCATGTGCCCCCTCCATCTCTATCACCCCAGAGGACTTGAGTTTAAGCCTGCTTGGCCTCTAAGTCACAGTGGTGCCCTCATCCAATGAACTCCTCACTCCCATTAGCACCTTTAGCTCAGTCCCCCGACAAGGCCACCCTAGCTGGCTCTTGACAGGGACCAGGAGAAAAGCCCTTTGGCGCCAGGCCAATCAGTGTGGGAAGGCACACTGTGGGCCCACCTGCCACCAAGCCACACAGCCCCATGACCCTGTACTGACCACCCTTTGTGATTTCTGCAAACGATCCTGGCATATCCCTCCAGAGTTCATCAGCTCTACCCCCATCTTCTGGGGATACCCCTATCCTCCTTGTGTGTTGGCAATGACCTCCCACTCCAGCCCCAGGCCCCAGACTTATGCTCCCCCTTCCTCCCCATGGGGACAACTGCGCACACTCACCTGCCTTCACTTCAGGCCTCTCCTCTTCTGCATTTTCTGTCTCTCCAGACTTCCTGACAGTCCCTCCAGTTCTCCTTCTCACTTCCTCCTAGGACTGTGGTACCTGACATGTCCCAGTCAGGTCCTCACCTGCTGGAGGACTGTATTTACAGTTTTCAAAATCACAATCACTGCTCCTGAAAACGTCTGCGCAGGCAGACTTGATTGCCCTTTCTTTCCAATGAAGTTAGAATGAGATGGACAAGCCAGGTCACTGAATTGCTAGGTCAAGGGATGGCATCATTTAGAGATTCTCTCCTAAAATCCCCTGTGGTGCCAGATATAAGTTCGGGGCGTGGCCCTGGGTCCCCCAAAGTGATGTCAGAGTCTTCCCAGAGCTGACAGTTCCTATCAATCTGGGGAGCCTTCTGATCTGGGCCTCAAGTCCATCTGTGTGTCTGTGTGAGGCTGGGTTGATCTCCATCTAGAGGGGCTCACAGCCAGGTCCCTTGGGTCTATGACATCTCCAACACACTTTGAGCACTTTGTGTCATCAGGGTGCTTACTGGAGACTGAAGGTCTTGAGAGCAGCTCAGGCCAGGACACTTCTCCATCTCAGTCCTGAAGAAGATGACTTTCCTGACCATGTCCAGGCCACTTATCCGATGAGCTGGCAGGAGCCCTTGGGGAGGGTCCTTGGTCCCCTCTCCATCCCAGCCTGGCCAGAGACTCCGCGGGCAACGTCTAGGGAGGGATGGTGTCCCCTGACCCCTGACCCCTGTCCCCTATTCCCTGAGTTCTCCTTTTATAAAATGCCGCCATATGGCGTTCAGGTCTTTTTGGCTCTGGGACAGATGGAGGGACCGTCATGCCCACATCGGGGTTTCAGGTTCTGGGGGGCCGGCCTGGAGTTTAGAGGGCTATCCTTTTCTGTGCAGAAGGTCAAAACGTTCCCCGAGGAATCCCTGGTGGGGTCGAGCAGGAGAGGTGACCAAGGACGCTCCCCAAGGGCTCCTGCCAGCTCAGTGGTTGAGGGACCTCATGCCCAGAAAGAGAATTCTCTCTAAACCCCGGGCCCGCCCCGCAGAACCTGAGACTCCCCTCTGGGCATGACGGGTCCTCCCTTGAGAGTGGCTGTGCCTCCTTGGGCATCTGCCCTGAGAGTTCCAGAGGGAGAGGAGAAGAGGGGTGGGGCCTCCGGAAGCCAAGGGCTAGGGTTGCAAAGATGCCTGCAGCCAGGATGTCAGTATCGGCTTAAGCTTGTAAAACTCTTGGGGCTCTCCTGCGGCTGGGGACGAGGGGAAGGGTGGCCAAAGACTGGACTCAATCATCGGACCCCTGCCTGTGTCTGTTCCTCTGTACAATGAAGCTGATTCTTCCTGGGTGCAATATCCCCAGGAAGGCCCAGCCACATTGTCCACTTTCAAAGAGATCGGGTCAGGACCTGGCGCAAACAGCAGGCACTCATTAAAGGCCAGTTTCCTTCCTTCCTCTATTCTAGGGCAGCTTGCCTCTGGAAGACCCCGGCAGGTCGAGGGGCCAGACCCCCCGGGGCCCTGGGCTTTCCCGGCTCCTGAGCTGGTGTTTTTTCCAAGTTCACTCCATCTCTCGAATCTTTTCCACGAGAAATATCAGCACCTGAGCCTCCCCCTTGTCCTGGGGGTAACGTTCGTTAAAGATGTCCCGGGTATACTTTGGGGTCGGTCGAGCTGCCTCCCCTCCCCCTCCATCGCCCTTCATATGGGTAGATCAGTTAATGTCTGCCTGGGGAGAAATGAGTTAGGGAGGAGGGAGATGCACATTGAGTCATCCTAAGTGAATCTGCTTGGTGTGACCTCACCCATGAAAGTCATGCTCGTTGTAGAGTGGGTGAAAAACCAGAATCCTACCATGTGGTTTGGGGTTTTTGGCATTTTCTCTATGTAAGAAACCCTTGAAGCAGAGAGAGACACACTGAGTAAAGGTATGGGGATGGAGCAGGAACGAGTATCTCAGACAGAAGAAAAGACAACAATGGGTATCATTAAAAGAGATGATCAAGGGGGATACCTTTTACTGAAAGGCAACATAGAGTTTCAAGTAAAATCAAGACTAAATATTTATGCACAAAACAGGATAGAATATGAATTCTTCCATTAAAATGACTTCCCTTAAATGAACTACACGAGCAATCCTACAATACAACTATCCCACTTCTCAGAAGTAAATAGATCCTACCATAATATAAACCAGAAAAGAAAATTAGAAAGACCAAAAGAATTTTGAAAAAGTCCGGTACAATAAACTTCTAGAGAATAGGGAATGGAAATAGGATGGAGGGTACCTTTTTCTCAGTGCTATATGGCACCCTGACCAAAACTGACCAAGCATTGCGGCATCAATAAATCACAAACTGAGGCACAAAAAACAATAGAAATAGAAGGTAAAGCCAAGAAGGCAGAATACTTTTAATGACTGTAAAGATTACTAGAGCCGCTGAACCCACAGAAAGAAGGAGAATATAACAATTTTACAGCCCAAGAAAATGTAGAAGGTCCACAAGAAAGGTCTTTGAGAGGAGGAGAGAGGTGCACAGACCAGTGTACTCTGCACCAGCCCACAGTCGGGAACAGCCTTGGGAGCCTTCAGGAGCAGCAGTAGCTTCCAAAGCAGGCAGCCCACAGGTGGGAAGGGGCTGTAAAGGACATTCCAGGGGTCCCTTTACCAGCTCTGAGGTAGAACTCTGTTGATATTTTCATGCTCAGAGTCAGATTGCAGTCCTGGGTGGCCATCCCAGGGTGAGCAGGAACACTGGCATAGGAGAGCTGGCAGCAGTAGTCAAGGCAAGACACTCCTCACAATTTCAGGGAAGAAAAGAGTGCTTGGGGTCACTAACAGAACAGAGCACAGTCGATGAGAGCTGTAGACACTTCTCTTTACAATCACACCCCCTTGAAAGAATTGAAAATTTCCAGATCCCTAGACTTTTCTCTGAAAATTTCTACTCAAAACCTCAGAAGCCTGCACCTCTGTGCCTTACACCCTGGCATCAAAGCCCTCCTTTCACAAAGAGGTACAAGTAGAAGAGACTGGCAAATTGAGCAAACAACAGAAAAAACTGACTCTTAGAAATTGCTATGGTGACAAGGCAAATCACAACATACAGTGAGAAAAAGACTACAGAGTCACAGATCCCCTAACCCCAGGCTCCAAGGAAAAAATGAATTGGGCACAGGCCATGGATTTGTTTTGGATCATAATCTTGATCAGGCTAACTACAGCTTTCACAGCTGATCTTCCTTACAATATTGCTGTAACTGTGTATACAGTTCTCCTGGTTCTGCTCACTTCTCTCTGCATTAGTTCGTCAGAGGCTTGCCAGATTTTTCTGAAAGCCCCCTGGTGGTCATTTCTCTCAAGTATCAGTGAACCTATCCAGTCTGAGAGTTGTGTTCAACTCTCTCTCTTTGCATACACGGGCATGGATGCACACATATTGAGACATATCTGTATGTATGTGCATATGCCTGTATAAACGACATGAAGATGTGCATGTGTATGTGAGAGTTGGCAAAGTGGCAAAACCTCTATATCTGGAGATTGGAAGACCTGAGTTGTAATCTGGCTTTAGACACTTACTAGCTGCAGGACCCTAGGCAAGTCGCTGAACCTCTTGGCTTGGCACAGCTCCTATGAGGAGTAGACTAGGAAACTGATTAGGTATGAACCTAATAGTGGTGATCCTGCAGGGAAGGCTTGGCTGAGATTACATCACATACATTTATGGCACACCCACATCATTGTGGCTTTGTGATTTTCCTCCAGCTGCATTCAATGGGGCGTGAATAGGGGTGCAGGAGGTAGAAAGTGGAGTAATTCAGGGCTGAAGTTTGGCAACCTGTGAGCAATGATAGGACAAGGGGATAAGAGTTGCCAGAGTAGAGATTAATGTAGAGCTGGTTCACCAAGGGCTAGATATAGGGATGAAGGGGGAGGTCATGGGGAGGATAAAGCTTAGACTTGGGGCTATCCAAAGCTGGGAACTTTCCTATTTGCTCAGGTGAGGAAGGAATGAAAATGACAAATGCTGGAGTGGCTGTGAGAAGACAGATACACTCATGCTCTGTTGGTGGAGTTGTGAACTGGTTTGATGATTCTGGCAAGAAAGCAGTCTGGAGCTATGTCCATAAGAAACATTCATGTATGCATCCCCTTGATAAACTACTAGGTCAATACCACAAAGAGATCATAGAAGACCACTATGCACAAAAAAATGTTATTACATTGGCTTTTAGTGGTAGCAAAGAATTGGAAAGTGATGGAATGCCCATCAGTTGGGCAGAAGGTAAACAAGGATGGTTTGTGAAGGAGATGGACTCCCACTGGACTAGAAGAAATGATGAGGGGGAAAGGTTTCATACACACCTGGAAAGACATGTAGGAATTGATGCAAAGTAAAATGAGCTGAACTGGAGAACAGTGCATGCAGGGACGACAGTATTGGAAAGATTATACTCTTTGAAAATCTTCAGAAATCTGATCGATATGATGACCAGTGATGACACAAACTCTCCATCTCAGCTGCTTTACTGCTCAGGAGGAGAAGTAAAGCAAGTTACCTTTCTTTTTCTTCACTTAGGCATGAGTCCAAAGGAATTTGTTTTGCATAGTTATTTGTCTTTGTAAAGGGATTGCATTTTCCTGTCTCCTCAATGATCAGGGGAGCAGGAAAGAGAATTTAGAACTGAAAGGAAAAAGAATATTTATAAAAACCTCAGAAGAAAGGAAAGGAAAAAAGAAAAGGGGAAAGAAAGGCAAAGAAAGGCAAGATGGCAGAGGAGAAGAATGGAGTTCCTTTAGCTCTCCCCCCACAGCCCATAAAATACCTGTAAAAAGAACTCTAAATTCTAGAACAACAGAAGCCATGAAATGATGGAGTGAAACTGATTTGGAGCCCAAGACAGCCTGGAAGGCCGATAGGAGAGGTCTATTGCACCAGGCTCAGAGCAGAGAGGAAAAAAAAGGAGAGAACAAGAGGAGAGAAAGAGAGAAAAGGAAAGGAAAAGAAAGGGAAGGAGAGGGGAAAAGGAAATCTCCTAAGACGTTGACTATGAAAGGACAAAAAAGATCCTAGGGTTGAACTCTAAGCTCCTTTTCTCTGTTGCATACCTACCCCAATACCCAGGCCTAAATATCCAAGGAATGATTGGGGAATTTCTCATGGTCTCACACATTTAATTCAAGGCAAACATCATTTAAGCCATCAGTTTGGAATCCTGCCCTAAATGATGGCATGATTAAAAAGAGGATTGGAACCTTCCTTGGTAATCCTCATCTTCTGACAGTTCTTTTAGTCAGGTTCTGGAAGCACCTAACTTCGAAAGAGGAAAGCATCATGGAGGCAGCTTCTGGGAGACTTTACACTCTATGACTATTTCCACAACTGGGGTACTCACTGGAGAGTTGAGTATGAGAACAAGGCAGGGAGGGGTACAGGACAGGGGACATGGCGGCTTTTCATGGATCATGTACTTGTCTCAAATACTGCCCAGTGGTAAAGAGCTTGGTGCCCCAGGAGGACCCAAGCTGAGACCAATGTTCCCTCGAAAACGTCAGTGAGTCAAAAGGTGACAGAGGCTTGCAGCATCCTGTTCTTTGTGTTAATGTGCCCTGTCCCTGCCACCTTTTCCTTGTGTGGGAGGAACATCTGGAGAGTGAAGTCTGCTTTGGTATGATCTACACAGGCTACACTTGAAAGCAAGAGGTAAGTTTTGAGAAGGGGGAAGATTTCTGAAGTGTCTCATTGGGAGTGGGAGTGAGGGAAGACTGAAGCATCAGTTCCTATTTCACAAAACAATCCACCCAAGCAGGGCAAAGCTGGGGCAGGTCCTGTGCACTTTGCCCCAGTTATGAACCTAACCTGAACAAGGAGTCATTGGCTCAAACAGAGGGCAAAGCGTAAGGTGGGATATCCTCTGTGCCTCTCAGTCTGCAGGGTCTCCATTCCCAGCCACAGGCACCAGAATGATCTCCATCCCTGACTGTGAATCTGGAATTCTCCGCCAGCCTCAAAGCACAGACCTGCTAACTGTCTCCCTGTCCATGGGGTTCTTGATGCCAAGCTGGGCACAAGAGGGAAAGCAAGATGAGCAGGTTGCTGGTGTGGAAAGAGTACTAATCCCCTGGAAGATCAGGAAACCCCAGGGAGCAGAGGGGCACCAGAAGCAAAAGACCCAATCCATGCAAGGTGGGGGGGGGGGGTAGGAGGAGATGTTAAATAGGGAGGGAAGATGGATGCCCCTTGAGTTAGTGCATGCCATCATTCTGAAGGATGCTATCATTCTGAACCATGGGATGTAGACCAAAATACATCAGGGCTGCTGAGCGAGGGCATCTCAGCCTAGCTCCATTTTTCACTGTGATAATCTTGTAAAGGGCCAGGGCTCCCAACATGCCCAGAGTCCCGTGGGCGCCCTCATGTACATCCCAAGACCTTCCAATCCAGCATGGCTAACTGCCCAGCCAGACCTGACTGACAGTCTCTTAGGAGGAGAGGGACATTGGAGAGCTCCGAGGCTGAGTAGTAACCTTCCCATGGGCCCAGGAGCCTGGAGAAGTAACTTCCAGTTGTAGGGGCCTGACTGCCTCAAAAGTCAGATTAAGGGTGCCTGGAGCTGAAGCTGGTCCTCCCTAGTTATTAGCGGTACCGGTGCTGAAATCTACTTCCCCGTATATTGCGTTCCCACGATAATGTTGACCCTACACACTGGAGCTACACAGAACATGTCTTATCATCCCAGTTTGAGAGGACAGCTCTCCTGTGCCCCTTCTCCTGCCCCGCAACTCTCTTCTGCTCTTGGGTGAAGCACCCCAGTCCTTTCAACTGCTCCTGAGAGGGTATGTTTTCTTTCTCACCCCACAGTCAATCATCAAGTCTTTGTTGATCAGATATGAACTCAGAATTCAATGGATTCCTTTGGCAGTAAACCCTGCACTCAAGTCTACAGAATGCATGAAGGTGAAACCTCCACATCTCCACATTACATTGGCTGAGGAGGGGTCGAGGCTGAAAGACTGAGCCGATGAGTTTTATCCAATGTGCCCAGATTGGCAAATGTCACAATAGACAGGGGCTGAGGCTAGAGGCAGGGGAGGGGCTCCAGAGTGAAAACTAGTCATGCCCTTCACGTCTGGTTTTGTGACCATGTTGAGGAAAGAGTTCAGAGGAGAGAGAGAAGCAATTAAATGGGAGGTGGGGGGAGAGGTTGGGAGAGGCCTGGAGTCAGGGTTTCCAGAAATGGAGCAAAAGGAGAGAAGAAGGAGATAGAGAGAGAGCAGGAAAGAGATAGGAGAGATGGAGAGGGAAGAGAGACACAGAAAGATAGAGGGACAGAAACGGACAGAAAAGGCAAAGGAAGGGCAGAGCGAGGAGGGGCCTACAGGCGGGGCAAGAGAGTCAGAGAGGTGGGAGACAGAGAGATACCAAGCAGGAGAGAGATATGAGAGACAGAGGGAAAGGAGACCATCATAGGCAGGAAGACTGAAATACAGAGAGAGGGGGAAAGAGTAGGAGAGGGAAGGATCTGTAGGTGGGAGCGAGATAGAGAGAGAGATACCGGGGAGGGGGGAGTGGGTTCGGGGTGGGGGTGGGAGGGAAGTGAGACATTGAGAAGGAATTAGTAGGAGAGACAGCCTATGGCCTGACACAGAATCGATGCTTCAGTACTTATTATCAGAGACAGAAACAGGGGAGAGGATGGTAGGGGAAGGGTATAGATAGCAGAGAACACAGACTTCTACACAGAGATGGAGAGATGGCAGGAAGTGAGGAGTACAAGGACACACAGTGACACACAGTGGATGAAAAAATCCATGTCCCCCGAGACCTGCATGGCCTGGAATGTGAGAAGAAATCCTAGGGCCACACTCTCTCAGGGACAAGCTCAGGGCAGCAGAGTTGGACACAAGCTCTCTTAAGGTGAGGAGGCTGGGCAGGGCTCCTTGGGTTCCCTGGCAATGAGTTTCCATTGGGAAATGGGGCAAGGCAAGCAGCTCCAAAGCCCCCTGCTCTAAGCTGTGCGAAGATTGGTGGAGACCTTTCAACAAGGCCAGGGGAAGGAGGGAGTCCTGATGTCTCCTCTTCTGTCCTGGGCAGACCCAGTGAAGACCCCAGGCCTGCATTTGGAGAGCTGATACCACTGAGGAACTCTGAATCTAGAATCCTGAGCTGCCTGTCAAGCCCAGGCCAGGTCCCAGGGGTGAGACTGAGGATGGTTTATTCCAGAAAAGGTGTGGGTAGGGAGACCTCAGGGCAGAGACTCCTGGTTGCAGGGCTTTTTTCCAGACCTGCACCCTGCTGGCATGGTTTCACCAGCTGATTCCCTCCCTCAGATTCAGACTCCTCTGCCTCCTCTCTCTGCCTAAACACCCATCACCATCAGCTAAACAAAGGGGCTATGGAGAGCTCACTGACCTGGCATTCAGAGGCTCTGCCTTCCAGTCTGCCTGGGCCTCTGAATCCCTGGGCATTTGCCCTTTGCTCCCTGGGCCCTTGTTTCCTCACTTGGAAGCTGAGGTTGTTGGAGTCTCTGGCCAGCAGGATCCATCCCAGCTCTCAGTCTCTGAAAGTCCCCTCTGAGGCTCTGGGCCAGACTGGAGGCAGGGAGCATAGTTACCTGCCCTGCCCTGGGAATTTTCTCTAGGGAACCAGTCCCTTGCTGCTGGGCTACCCAGATCTAAACTCATGGCAATCTCCCTCCCCAACACACAGCAAAGACAGACTCTGTGCCTGACTCTGGGTTTGCACTTGAACTCAGGTCAGGTGGTGGCACCTCAGAGACTGCGTGTGGCCCTAGGCAGGTGGGCACCCTTCCCTCCTGCTCCCTGTCCGCCGCCCATCTGGACTGTGGTGGGAGTCAGAAAGAAAGGAGGGCTCTGTGAAGGAGGAATCTGCAGGCAGGGAGTCTAGACCAGGGCCCCAGAGCAGTCAAAGTCCCAAGCTGTGTAGCCCAGGAGTCTTCTTTCCCTGCAGCCTGGTGGGGGTGGCTCAAAGGGGCCCAGGGCCCAGAGACTGGGAGTATGTGGAAAGGAAAGAGGGGGTGGCAGGGGGAGAAAGCATGTGTAGGCCAAGGAGGAGACCCCAGCAGAAGACCAAAGGACTCAAAAATTTACCATCAAAGTTCTTTGTTTCCCTGTTTTTAATTATTTTTTATTTTTAGAGGAAACAATGTAAGGCAGCAGCTCGATAAAATTTCCCTTAATATATCCTCAATGAGCAATGTTTGAGGAATAAGTGAGAGAGGGTCCCATGGGCCCCAGGGTTGTTGTGGCGTCTAATGGGGACTGCTGGAGTGGGAGATGGCCAAGGGGCCAGAGATGGGTCTGAAAGGAAGGCCAAGGGGAAGGGAGGGTAAGGATGCAGGCAAAGGGGAGGGGCAGAGCAGCAGGAATTGGGGGTGCTCCAGGGTTTCCATGGCCCAGATTAAATGACCCCTTGTGACATCTGAGACTAACCACCTTCCTCAGCTTCTCTTTTGTTCTGTCCCACGTCCACTGGGTGATTTTGAGACTGGAGAGGCAAGGGCACTTTGCGAGGTCTTCCTTGCCTTCTCATCGTGGTGGATCTCTGGGGATCCACAGGGAGAGGTTTGGAGGGAGGTTCAGTGGCTGTTGGTGGTGTGACCTCCACTGCTACTGCCAGATGTGCCAGCTTGCTTTCAGCATGGGGACCATGTTTTCTAGTGCAGGTCCTGGATCCACATCCCTGATGACTGTCAGGGATGTCCTGGAAGCGTCACTCTTGGGCACCCTGTCCACTTCTCCCTACAGCAGCACCACGACTGCATTCTAGAAGGTATTCAAAGTAGGCTATGGGTTCATTGACATCCAGCTTCACACATGGAACAGTTCCTGCACCTAATTCTGTTGCAAGACCTAATATTGTGACAAACAGGTTAGGGACAGGCTGAAACCCTCTGATATAGACGACTGGGGGCAGACTTCTCCCCCTTCCTTGTCCATCACTCAGATCCGGAATGCCATCTCGTTGACCCTGATGCATTCTGGGATGGCCCGTGGTGGTGGCTGTGGACCAGGTCTCCCATCATGCCTTCCTTCACTACTGTCATCAGGGGGCAGTTGAGAGGATCTCCGTATAGACTCGGCATCCAAAGGAAGAGGGTCCTCCTTCTGTCCCTCTGCTGCCCAACAGCTGAGAGCAACAATTCAGATCAACCTGCCAGCTACAATGGGTGATCTGATGTAGGGCTCCTCTGTCAGGGCAACTCCAGACCTCTCCTGGGTTCTGCATTGTGACATCCTTAAAGTCCTAGCCTCCACTTGTCTCTGGAGCCTGAGTGTTTCCCTGCCCACCTCTCAGGCAGGACAGTGCCATCTCCATCTCCACAAAGGTACTTAGAAAATTTCAGGACATCCCTGTTAAACACACACTCCTCTCTCCAGTTCTTCTAGCACCTCATGAGA
>JAQQSK010005939.1:0-14671 GCA_028658325.1 Potorous gilbertii
TAATGGGGAATAGAAAGTTGTCTGGCCCTACAGGACAAAAGAGAAGATGGGGTAATGGAAGGGAGGGATGAAAGAAGAGAGGGCAGATTGGTGATATGGGTAATTAGAATGTTCAGTGTATTGGGGAGGGGGGAGGGAACAAATGGGGAGAAAATTTTGAAACCCAAAATCTTGTGAAAATGAATGTAAAAAGTTAAATAAATAAATTAAAAAAAAAAAAAGGTTGTATCCAAACTCAAGAAAAGCAGTCTTCCTTACTCCATGGCTAGTTCTCTATCAACTATACCATCTAACTGCCCACAATGAGTCTAGAAAATATATTAAAACCATGTTGTGAAGGGTTTCTATGTCAAATAGAGAATTTTTATCTCTAAAAGGGAGCTTTGTAGTTTCTTAAGTTAATGACTAACATAGTCAAAGCTATGTTTTAGGAATTTCAGTTTGTCAGCTGTATAGAAGATGTATGGAAGAAAGGTTGGGAGACATTTGAGGTACAGAGATCAAAGATAAAGCTATTGCAAGAGGTCTAGGGAAAAAGTTCTGAATTATCAAAATTCTGTGAGTAGAGAATAGGGCTAGATAAAAGAAATATCATAGGAGTAGACTCCAATAAGTGTTGCCAACTGACTGGATGGATGGAATTAAAGACAATGAATTCAAGATGTCTCTTGGATTGGAACCTGGTTAACTAGGAAGTGTTATTCTCAATAAAAATAAGGAAATTCAGAAGAGGGATGGGTCTGAAGGGGAAAAAAAGCAACAATGACCATTATTTTGGACATGTTAAGTTTGAGATAACTATTGAATATTCAGTATCAAATGTCTGATAGTCAGTTGATCGTGTAGAACCCAAAATTACCTTATCTTTTTTTCTGTCCAGATTTTGTTTGCATATATACAAATGCATATGTTTGTTACACACATACTTACATACATACAAATAGTTTCCATTAATAAAATGTAAGTTCCTTTAAAGTAGAGCCCATTTATTTTACATTTGTCTTTGTATCACTAGTGTTTAACACAGTGAGTGGAACATTGCAAACACTTAATGTATTCCCCCACCTTATATCTGCTAGTGACTGAATATCAAAAAGGAAACTAGAAGAGAGAGTTCCTCTAGGAATATAGAACTTAAGGACATAGGAGCTACAGAATTTTATCTCTTTTCCATCCTATGAAAAGGATTAGTGGTGCCATCTGATACAACAGTACCACCTCTGGAAGAATTGAAGATTTCATTGTAGTAAGTAGGTCTTTTGTTACTTAAAGAATTAATCTTTTTGTATTTAAAAAATAATGTCCTGTGGGGATGTTTCTTTTATTGAGAAAATTAAAGCTGCTGAAATACCACATAGAATAGGTACAGTGTATTATAATAGCTAAATGTACCAATTACAAAAGATTAGCAGCTCAATCTCAGCTTCTTAAAATTTTAGAATAAAATGCATATAAATATTTATAAGTGTATAATATTATGCATATATGTACATAAATGCACACATTTATACATGTGTGTTATATGCCTACATAGGGTGATATATATACACAAACACATGCTCATTCTGATATATACAAACGGTGATGCCATACAGATCACCTAACTTCTAACCATTTTTTGCATCTACGACTCTTAAATATCAAAGAAAGTGTCAACCTGCACTAGTAGAGGTAATTTCCTCACCCCAGGAGTTCTCTAAACCAATGAAATCACAGATTTATTCCTTATCACATCGGTGTATATGTATTTGTATATTCATATGTAGCTGTATCTCTATTTTTACAGATATCCATTTGTATTCAAAAGGTATGTATGTGTACAAGCATGCAGACATATTTAATCAAAATGCATTTATTAAGCACTTGCTATGTGCCGGACACATTGTTAAGTACTGGATATTTGAAAAAGTAAATGAATGGTCTCTGCCTCAAGAAGCTTTTATTGTCTATAATTTACACTATGTATAATATATGTTATACAAATATGAAGAAGTTTTTATTTATGGTTACATGTATATACTTATTGATCTTATATGTATATTTATGCATTTACATATAATATGTGAATATATGTATGTATGTGTATGTATAATGTATGTATATCTTACCTGGATTCAGCCTCTTCAGTATCATGTGGAACTCAAAGGAGAGTTCTTGGTAGTTCAAGGAAGTTACTCTGTGAGTCTACATACATTCAAAACCATAAATTATGAGCCCCAAATAATATTTGTGTTTGTTTATTCAGTTGTACAATCGCTTCAGAATAAAGGCATTTAATGAAATAGTATAAATTTTAAAGGTAGAAATAGAAATCCTTCATCCATAAGCCTGGAAGATATGCTTTATAAAGGTAATTTGCTTTAGTAAAAAGATGACTGAATGAGATAGGAGTCAGAAAACTGAGATCTAGTTCTCATGGTAAACTGAGAGAAGCCAGCAAAGTCAGTTTTGGCAGTTTTATTGAGGGTATTAGTTTCATCATCTGAAAAAAAAATAAATTGGCAAAATGATTTCTAAAGTTCTTTCCAGCTTGTACTGTTCCTTTCCATTATTTTTTTCATATATTTCTAAACTAATTGAAAATTGGTTTTTGGTGCTATTAAGTGATGAAATAAATATACTACAAGAAAAAAACTGGAAAATTATGAGACAAAGAACAGATCCACAACACGGATTTGAACTGAAGGTGCTTCTGATATAGAAAACAAGAGACTTCCTCATAGCAAGTTATCTGCAACAGAAATGGATTACAATGACGTAAATAATTTAATATACATAATATTTGTGGGGAGAGTAGGTATGCATAAGTGTCACAAATAGAGGTACATGTGGAAAGAACACACGCAATCAAAACATGCATGAAGCAAATCAACTCATGCCTCTGACATAGCAGTAATATTTTAAAATGATATCATACTCTTCTCATTTTGTTTACTCTGCTCAGGGGATGGCATCTCTATTGAGCAAATTTTTCTATGCATTTCCCTAGTCTCATGTTGACTCCAGAGCATGTGATCTTAGCTGGGTACTACTTCACTGCGGTCCAGCTGTCTCCTGGTGACCACTGGACAAATAGTTGCATTTCCACATTCATACAGCTACAACCTTGGTATCTTACCTAGATTATTGCAATAGTTTCCTAATTGTTTCCTCAGTGCCTCTTACCACTTACGTCCAATATACATGTGTTTCCAAATAATTTTCCTTAAAGGCAGACATGACCATGTGACTTCTCTACTCAATTTTTGCTTCTATTGCTTCTTTTATTGAATATATACTCTTCTGTTTAACTTTTGATGATCTAACTTACTCCCAGTTTATCTTCCTATCCTGATTGATATTGCTCTCCCTCCTATTCTCTGTGATCTGGAAAAGCTGACCTCTCTGTTCCTCATAAATAATACTTCAACCTTATCCTTATGCTCTTACATTGGCCACCCCATGTGTTCAGAATGCACTTTTTTTTCTTTTAACCATGACTTCATTCCTCTCTTTTTTTATATGCAAATCAAGTACTATCTTCTGCATGGCCATCCCCTGACAATGCCATTGGGAGCAACAGTAAAAGCGTCAGAACTATGCAAAGTCAATTACCATAAAATGAAAATGTGCTTCAGGTATGGGGATGTTGAGGGGAAGGGCAAAAGTTAGTGACATTCCTCCCAAACTACCTTCTATTTAATTACTTTGTATATATTTTTGTTTTCTAACTTGTTATTTAAGTTGTATATATTTATACATGTATTTTTATTTCCACTAATTATATGTAATATCTTTGTAAGTAGGAGTTATTTCATTCTTTCTGTTTGTATGCCTATTTTCTACTCCAGTAGCTGGCAGCTAGTGGGCATGCATAATAAACACTCGATTGATTGATGGGTTTAGTGGGGCATTATTCCCTAGGATTGGCTTCTGGTCTTCTCTTCAGGTACACTTTCTGACCAAATCAGCTCTACTCTGCTGAAAAAGAGTGACTAGAACCTCTACCTGATAAAGAGTACTGACAGTTCTTTAATCATGGCCACAAGATCCAGTTAATAAGAACTACCTAAAGTACTCCCAGGCTAAGATTGTTTTTTCTTTTTGACCCCTATATCTGCATGAAGATCATACCCTGAAAACATGGAAGACTTTCTTGCTTAGGGTTAAGAATTCCTGAAATGCTCTCTGGAATAACACATAAATTCATTTGAGTCAGGACAAAAGGCAAGGTAATCAATTGTTCTCTAGTTATATATACTGCATTCCTATCTTCATTATCCATGTCAATTAGTAGCAAAACCTTGTTACTTTGGTGCTGTTTCTTGAAATTAAAAATCCTTCTGTGTCTCTACAGATGTGGCAATATGTGCACATAAATACAAATATTCATCATGTGAATTTATTGTTTCAATGGCTTTGCTGAAGCATTAGCAATAGAAAACATTCTTCCCTTTATATAGAAAAGTTAAGGAGAAAAGAATCATATAATAACACACACACACACGCACACATCATATTGGTCTTATCAACTACACTCATCCTTCTGGCCCCACATGTTACTTAACATAATGGAAAAAGTCTAGAGGAATACAAAACAGAGGGTGAAAAATTGAAAAATTACCTGCAGTAGCAGCTGCAGCAAAGGTAAATTTAGATGAGAAGTGGGCAATTGTTTCCAGTGTCACTGGGAGCAACAGCAAAAGTGGCAGAGTGGCACAAAATGCTTTTTCGTTTTGTCATAAAAGAAAAATGTCTTTAGTGTGTGAGAATGCTGAGTATAACAAACATTCTGCTTCTTCAGTGAATTAATCAATAAACATTTATTAAGAATCTACTATATGCCAGGCACTGTGCTAAGTGCTAGGAACACAAAAAGAGGCAAAGGAAGTCCCTGCCCTAAAGAAGATTACCATCTAAGGGAGGAGAAAACACATGTATGTATGTATAAATGTATATAAACATATACATACACACATTCATAGAGCAAGCTACATGTAGTATAAAAAGGAAATAATTGATAGTGACAAGGCATTGGAATTTATAAGCATCAGAGGAAGGCTTCCTATAGAAGGTGGGATATTATTTGAAACTTAAAAGAAAGCCAGAGAGGTCATTTGTCAGAGTAGAAGAGGAAAGGCATTCCAGACATGGAGAACAACCAGAGAGAATGACTCAAGTTCAGAGATGTAGTGTCTTGTTTGTGGAATAGCCAATAGAACAATATCATAAATCAAAGGGTACCTGTCAGGGAGTAAGGTGTAAGAAGATTGTACAGGTAGGAAAGTATCTAGATTCTGGAGGGTTTTGAAACCAAAACAGCATATTTTGTATTTACTTGTGCCCAAACGGGGAAATTAATTTTTAAAAGTGGAAAAGAATAAATGAAATGCTTTGAAGCCACATCATCACATATTTTTCAAATGTTATCATGTTGGCTTCTTCATGACCCCATGTAACTTAACATCCCAATACTGTCCATGAGATGTTCTTGACCAAGAGGCTAGAGTGGTTTGCCATTTCTTTCT
The DNA here is from genome assembly GCA_028658325.1 of Potorous gilbertii. Taxonomy (NCBI): domain Eukaryota; kingdom Metazoa; phylum Chordata; class Mammalia; order Diprotodontia; family Potoroidae; genus Potorous; species Potorous gilbertii. Next base: position 5,508 of record JAQQSK010005939.1, read on the forward strand.
CCAGTGGGTTAAAGCAAGGGTGAAGTGACTTGTCCAAAGTCCCACAGCTAATAAAAATCTGAGGTGAGATTTGACCTCAAGTCTTCCTATTTGCAGGCCCAGCACTCTATCCACTAAGCCATCTAACTTCCCCATACATCATCATATAGAAAAATAAAATCTACATGAGGAGGTAAAGATGACTAGAGGCTGATGAAGAGAAGAAAGAAAGGAAATCCCCTTAGAGTGGAACTCATAAATAATTCTATTAAAAAAAATGAACTCATTTCATGAAGTAGTTTAATAACTACTTGGCATTCAGCCCAAAGTCATAATATTCAGACCCTTATGTAAAGATAAAAAGATATCGGAATTAACAAAGAAGGCCAACTTGTCCATAGGAGGCAAAAAAAAAAACATTCCATAATTCATATTATCTTCCTTAAACTCTGATCAATAAAGACATCTGTGATTATGGGTCACAGCATAAGTATTTGATATCTGATCAACGCTGGATGTTATACCTGTGATCAATTTAAATTTAGGATTATTTAACCCAATAAACTGTTGAGTTCTCTTTCTTGAGATACAGTGATTTACTGAATACCCAAAGTATTTACTATCTCTAATATGGGCTGTAAGAACAAGGGTTTCTACAGTAATGCATTCTGGATAAAGTTAATCAGGCATTCATCTTCAGTTTATTCCTTCATGATCAATATGTTCTTGTTGTGGTGAAAAAGGATAGAATGCCTCACTTTGGTAATATATTAGATTTAGTCATTTAAAAAATTATTGAATGGTATGAAAATAAAAGCCTTTCTTCTGTATAATTCAAGAAAAAGTAGAGGAGAGAGAGCTCAAGTATATAAGACAGAATTCAATTCAACTCAGTCTTAATGAAATATTTCCAAGTAAGAGTTGGTCACCACATCCATCAGCTGCTAGGGAAACAGGAACAGTGACAAAGACTCTGCCTTCAAGGAACTTACATTCAAAAAATCAAAATAATTAGCATTTATGTAGTATCTACTATGTGACAGGAGCAGCTAGGTGGTGCAGTGGATAGAGCACCAGAGCAGGAGTCAGGAGGACCTGAGTTCAAATCTCACCTCAGACACTTGACACTTACTAGCTGTGTGAACTTAGGCAAGTCACTTAACCCCAATTGCCTCATCCTGGGTCATCTCCAGTCATCCTGATGAATATGGTCACTGGATTTAGATGACTCTGGAGGAGAAGTGAGACTGATGACCTGCACAGCCCTCCCTCACTCAAAACCAAAGTCAAGTGCAAGACATGTCATTACTTCTCTGATGGCATGGTCTTCTTTGGCAATGAAGGATGAACACGCTATGTGACAGGCACTTCTCATCTGATTATCTCATTTAGGGTTCCATTATTCTCTCCATTTCAAAAAGGAGGGAACTAGTAGGATATTATATATATATATAAGAGAGTGTAATGTTATATAGTGAATCTGGAAAGGTCTTATGTAGGAGGTGGTACCTGAACTGAACCTTATACTCTGATTAAATTGACTACCAGTGATTGTTTTTTCATCCAGAGCTGAAGTTTTATTTAATATGAGGAATCTCCTGGTAGAACTAATCCTTCTACTATTAAAGATGGGAAATTTTCAAATTTCTAGAAGTTGACAAATGCCTGGTGCACTAAAGTTACATGACTTACATACACACATGACTTACATACGCACATGACTTACATACACATATGACTTACATACATACATGACTTACAAGTTTGCTTGAAAGGCAAACCTAGAACCTAGGTCTTCCTGATGATAGTCACACCATCTTCTTATCCATTATATCAGGGATTCTTAGCCTAGAGTCTATGAACATTTTAAAAAAATTGTTTTGAGAACTGTAATTAAACATAATTGACTTCCTTGATAAGGCACATACTTTGTTATGTATGTAAAAATATAATTCTGATAAGGGGTCCATACTGCCAAAGTGGTCCATAATGCAAAAAATAGAATCCTTTTACTACACTATGCTACCTCTCAATGACCATAGGATATGTTAAAGGAAAGAGAAAGGAAACTGGCAAAAATTTTCTGGATTTTGTCATGTACAGATGTTGGAATGAGCTTGATAGAGTGCTGACAACCTGAAAAGCATAATTTATCCCTGAAAATAATGTAATAACAGCTGGAATTTAAAACAAAAATGTCCAAGAGTGATTCAGAGGGTGTGTGAGTCACTGAAATGTATTTTATTATGCTCCCACAAATCTAGAGACCATTAACAAAGCAGCACTAAAGAGCCAGTTCATTCAAATTGCTAGGACTCCTAAGAATTGTAGCCACATAGAATGAAGTTCAAACAAATTAGATCTCACAGGTAGGTACTAGAGAAGCTGTTTTGTCCCCTTCATTTTTAATCTGGCATAAGCACATTAGCACAAAACTCCTCATAGACAAACCAGAATGAGTTTGTATTAACAGATTGTGAAAGAAGTGTGACATAGTTGTATATGAGTACATAGTGTCCTATATTTGTCACACTAATTATCTGTCAACCACCATGTCTATTGTAAGAAATAGGGGGTTGTTAATCAATCATCCAGGCTGATTGATTAGAACAAACTAAAAATGTCCTAAGGCATAGTATGATCCTACCTCAAGCATGTGAAGAATTCCTCTGGTGGAATGGGTGAATGAGAACAATTTGTTCCAATTGCCATGAAGGTGACTGAAACATGTGCTACAGAACACATGAGTTTAGGCAGACATCAAAGATGTCAAGGTCATCCACTGTATCCTGGGCAATTGCCCAGGAATTCTGCCTTTTGTTTGCCCCTGGACTTCAATGAAGAAAGAGTGAGACTGATGACTTTTTGCAGCTCTACCTCATTTAAACTTAATTTACACATGAGTCAAAATATCACCCCCCTATTGGTCTTCTTCCAAAACAAAGAAGAAATAACAACAATGATCCTCTAGAACATAGCTTTAGGATCTATAACAGATATATTGCTCCAGCTTTAATATGATACTAGTAACAGATCAATTATCAAATGATTAGTTGCTTTACATAATTCTTTTTGGCTCATTAATTTTCTGAAAAATGTTTTAAATGTTTAGAAATAATTTTAAAAATAATGCATTTTTCCATTTGGTATTGTTATAAAAATATTAAATTAACATTTGAATGACCCAATAGATCTAATTTGGAATGATCATGCTAGGATTATATTAGATTTGCTAGTTAAAAGTTTTATTTTGTTTCACTTCTGTTTTGAAAAAAAGTACTGGCTCTGCATTCAGTTGACTTGAATTCAAATTCCACCTAAAAACATTAGTTTGAACAAGTATGACCTTTAACAAATCACTTTACCTTAATGTCCTTCAGTTTCCTCATATGCAAAATGAGGACATTTCTCTAGATGATTAAACATCCTTTCCATATCTTAAATTCTGTGACTCAAAGGTATTCCCATTTTATTGTGGCATTTGCCCATATAACATATTAAAACACACTAATTTATGAGGGAAATCTCTTAGTAAAATAAATAACTGGAATCAAATCAATTGATATTTTATACACTAAATTATTTGGTTCTTCTGACAGGAAATTCCATAGAATTAAAGAAAGGGGGAAAACACAACCATTTCCAAGAATATTGCAGAAGGGCTTGCACCATCATAAGAATTATAAAGTAAGCCTAAGTTACAAAATTAATAAATTTTCGAATTTAAGAATTATATCTACTGTTTTCAGTGTGAAGTGATTTAGTTCACCTTATCATAAGGAACTGGTAAGAAGTAAAGTAAAGTAAATTTGTGCTGTTCCAAATTCTTAGAAACTCACTATTTTTGTGGCATTCTAAATTGCTCATGACCCAAGAGGACTCTTCATCTTTCATCTCAATTTTGTTAAGTTTATTGCCTACTAAGACAGAATTTAAATGAGACTCTGTAGTTCCTTGTGACTAGCAAATGTACCAAGTAAAATCCAAAAAAAAAAGTGTTATTTTATCTTTATGAAAGGAAGTAATTTCCCGTAAGGCACTGGGCATTTTTAGGAATAACTTCTACCCGCGGGACAGTTGTATTTCTATTCATTGTATTCGAATGTTCACTATTCAGCATGGTAAATGAGATGTAGTGCTGAATCATTAACAACTAATCTCATTGCTTCCCATCTAACATTCACCTTAAATTAACATCATAAGTTTTCCAAGCTACACCAGCCAAGTACACTGCACTTTAAAAGACTGATTTTATTAGGATGTACTACACTCAAACACAAAAATGTTTAGACATTAAAAATAAAATCACTTTGTAAAACTTGTTGGCATAGGCTATTCAAATGATTACCTTCTAGGAACAGGTATTTAAATCTCAAACAAGTGTTGCTTTTTAGTAAGCTGCAGATGCCAAAACTCATCTGATCCATTTGTTGTAGAAGAGTATATTGTCTGGTGATTTTATTGTAAACCACATTTTTAAATGCATATGTGGTGCTTCCATGTTTTGTATTATGCCATATGAAATCAACTATACAATTCTTTATTTTTCCTTAAATCTTGCAAAAGTGAGTTAGTTTGGCCAGGTTAAGGCATTTTAAAGAATTCTTCCTCATATTCAGAACAGAAATATGAAAATCAAGATCTAAGTACCAAAATTATCCCTTTAAAATTTATTTTGAAAATTATGTGATCTAAATATTTTTTCAGGAATAACAGTAAGGATAAACTATAATGTATGTCTTTTATATCTTTATTAATTAAGTGCCATTTCTTACTGCATGTAAAATAATTTAATTTCTGTTTTGATAAAGAAATTACTACATATTTAAGAGTTAATAGCACATTGGTATTGGAAATATTTTACTGAAATGAAAGCCAAAGTTTTGAAAATTATTTTTTTCTTTCATTTTTAGCAATAAAACATTTTCAGTTAAGTTCTATACATTGTTATTTTTAGGCACAATATTATTGTACACTTAACAGACTACAGTAAAGTACAAGTAACTTTTAATTTTTACTAATTTATTTTGTTCTTTCTTTTAGGAGAAATTATTTCTTTTTTATTTCTTTTCTTATAAGACAAGTTATCTTGAACAACTGAAGTTCAAAAGTTATTTCTTTCTTGAGAGAGATGTCTAAATGACCAAGAAATAATCATTACAAGGAATTGCAGTAAAGGATTCTGATAAACATATTGAAGGGCCAAGAAGTATCATAAACTTCATGTGCTAACTCAAAGGAAAGAATGGATTTACAATAGAAGATCTTCATGGATTCCATCAATCAGGAAATATCTTGTTCTCATAAAAAAGTGAAGAAAAATGTCTATATATCATATGCGTATCTTTGCCTTTTCCATTTTCAAAGTAGGCTTAGAAAGTACAAAGGACTTCGAACTGTTCAATGACATTATGCTGGAGGAAGTTCTGTTCTTGGGGTTCCATTTTGCCATCTCAAAGGGAATTTTTTTTCTACTATCAGAACGCTTTTTAGCCTGTAGATAGTGTATGAGCAGGGAGAATTCTGTTTGTTCTTTTTAAAAATAGTCTGAAACATTTCTGTCTTTGTGAAAATTTCTTGAAGCTTAAATAGGAAATAAATTCAAAGTCAAATTCCCTATTAAGCCATCCATGTTGCTTGTTTCTTATTCCACTGAGAACAGTAGATCACAGCTCTACTGAGGCTAAAATAGCTCAATATAAAAATGGGAATAAACTATTGAGAAGTCTTTGATTTTACCTGAAAGTCAAACAGATCTTAAAGTTATACAAGGTCACTTATAGCTTTTTTTTCTAAATTTCATTTTTTATTCGGATGCAACTGTATATGGTACTAACTTCATTTTTTTAAAAAGTTTGCAGAAACACTGAAGTGATAACATTTAAATCAAACTTTTTTTCTTTTAGAAGTTTTCTGTTATTTTTATTCTCTTTAAAGAGGAATGCCAGCTAACTGTGAAAAAGTATTTTTAAAAAATAGAACAATAAATGAAACCAGAATTGCAGTTTATTTGGCTTAATTAAATACTGAATTTATACTTAGTGAATAGAAACAATTCATTTTTCAAGTCTTTTATTGATTAAGTATTTAATACCTCTTTTTAAATTTTAGAGTCAAAATAAACCATTGCCCAAAAGATAAATGGCAAAAAGGATATGAAAAAACAGATCTCAAAAGAGTTCCAAATTATTAACAACTCTTTGAAAGAATTCTCTAAATCTCTGAAAGTGAAATGCAAATCAAAACAACCCCGAATTTGAATTTCATATCCAGGAAATTGGCAAATGGTGAAAGATGAAAATAATGTTAGAGGACCTTTGGAAAGATGGACACACAGATGCATTATTGAGGAGCAGTGAATTAATACAATTATTTTAGAAAGCAATTTAGGATTATGTGAAGAAAGTGGCTAAAATTCCAAACCTTTTGACACAGAGCATACATACTGCTGAGCATACCCCAAGAAGGTCAAGGAAAAAAAGAAAATTTTCATATGCACCAAAAACATTCATAGCAGTGCTTTTAAGGGTAGTAAAAATAATTGAAAATAAAATACTTGACCATGGACTGGGAAAATGCTAAACAAAGTATAGTATATAAATATACTGGAGTTGTACTTAAAATAAATATATACATGATTCCACCTATGATGAATATGTAAAAGTATGGGAAGATTTATATAAATTAATGCAATTTTAAATAAGCAGAGATCGGAAAACAATGTATACAGTGAGTAAAGTAACATAGAGGGAAAGCATCATAACATCAAATCAAACCGAATGCTGTTATAACGATCAAGTGTAACCTCAGTCCCAATGTCTATTGGTATGGGACTCTCTCCTCCCTAGTGGAGGTCAATGCCTTGAGTTTATGAGGGGCAGGGGAGAAAACTGATGAGGGGAAAAGAATGGAAAGTTTCACTCTCTTCATTCTCTTGACAGTCATCAAGTCTCTTTCAGTCTCTTCAAGGTTCTTTAATCTTTAGGTCCTGAAGTGAGTGTGTGCTTCCGTATTCCAGCTTTGAAAGAGAAGATGGAAGATGTCAACTCCATTTCAGATTACTGAAGGAAAGGTTCTGGGAAGAGTCAGCATATAATGTGATGGCAGTCTCCATTATGTCCCTAGCCTCACCTTAGTATACTAAAGACTTCAAGAAATTTAACAATGGATGAGATCAAGGACACTCTAGGCTGGTTGAGCTGAGTTGCCTTATTTCCAGTGGTTGAGAGAAGGAACTCTTTTCATTCCATAGTGTCAGTTATATATTGTCCTAGGTAAAAAAAAATTTCTAATTTCTGTTTTTCTATCTACTTGGAAAAATGGATTTGTTTACTATCAATTGAACTATCAATATTCATTAAGGGCCTATTATGTGCCAGAAACTCTGCTAAGTGGTGGAGATATAAAAAGGGGCAAAGAACAGTCCTTGTCCTTAAGGAGCTTGCAGTTTAATAGGGGGATACAACAAGCAAATATATAGAAAGCAAGCTATATACAGGATAAATAAATAATAAATACATAAATGAGTGAATTAATAAATGAATTAAAATAAATTTTAAAAAAGGAAAAGTTCTGGTATTAAGAGGCATTGATGATGACTTCTTGTACAAAGTAGAGTTTGATTGGAATTTAGAACAGAAGAAGGAGAAAGTTCCGGACATAAGGGACATCTAGAGAGAACACCCAGAGCCAAGAGAGATGGAGTGTCTTGCCTTAGGTCAAGAGCCAAGTGTCAATGAATCAAAGAGTATGTGTGGGGGAGTAAGGTGTAAGAAGTTTGGACAGGTAGGAGAGGCCTTGGTTAGGAAGGGCTTGGAATTCCAAACATAGCATTTTGTATATGTTCCTGGAGGCAATGGGAAGCCAGAGTAATTCATTGAGTATGTGTGTCTATATGTGTCTGTGTGTGTGTGTATGTGTGAGTGTGCATGTGTTGGTGGAAGAGGTTTAGTGTGATCACACCTGCACTGTTTTGAAAATCACTTTAGCAACTGAATTGAGGATTAATTTGAGTGGGGAGAGATTCAAGATAAATAAATCCACCAGCAGTCTATTACAATAATCTAGGTGTGAGGTGATGAGGTCCCTGAACTGGAGTTGTAGCAATATCAGAAGAGAGAAGGAACATATTTGAGAAATGTTGCAAAGCTGAAATCAACAGGCCTTGGAAACAGGTTGGATTTGAGATTTGATAGTGAGGAATCTGGAAAAATTCCTAGGTTTAAAGCCTGTGGGACTGGAAGGATGGTGTTGCCCTCTATAATTAAATTATGAAGTTGGAGGAAGGGTCTAAGAAGAAAGATAATGAGCCCCACAGCCCATAAAATATCTGTAGAGAGGGCCTCTCAACAAATTTTGGAGGAGCAGAAGTGGAGAACAACAAAGTGGAGGAGATTTCTAGCCCACAGAGACCTGAAAGGCCCACGGAAATGTCGGTTGCCAGACACGGAAGTTGAAAGCAGAGCCCAGACCAGCCTTGGCCAGAGCCATGTGATGTGATGACACGAGACTCTGGGAGGAGGACGCTGCTGAGGGGGAATCTCCAGTCACAGTAGCGTGTCCTCAGATCCCTCAGGCCACGGGCACCAAAGGTCAGTGACAGGGTTGGTTTTATCAGGGGGCCAGGAAGGGAGAAGGGCCTTCCTATAGCTCTGGCAGCAGGCAGTGGCCACAGAGTCAGAACAGCAGCCCCTAAGGAAGCTCCATTGTAGGAGTGTAAAAACCCCTGAGGGCATTGAAGAGCTGAGTCTTACCTCAGCCCTGGGTGGAGGCCCTGACTGAGCTGGTCTTTGTCTCAAACTGAATGGTGGTCCTGCCCATCCAGCTTATCTGAAAATCAGCCCCAAGTGCTGACTTTGAGAAACTGGAAGCCAAGTACCTGTGGAGAGGTATCTGCTAAGATTCTGGGAACAAAAATCTCTCCCTGCATTCAGACCAGCACATGCTTGATTGTGCCACCTTGGAGGAACTGAGCTCTCACAGATTCCCAGAGTACACCCTACTCTTGACAAAGGACCCAAAGGTCAAGTAACTGGCTGGGAAAATGCCCAAAAAAGGGGAAAAAAAATAAGACCATAGAAGGTTACTTTCTTGGTGAACAGATATCTCCTCCCATCTTTTCAGAGGAGGAAGAACAATGCTTACCATCAGGGAAAGACATAGAAGTCAATGATTCTGTCTGTATC
>JAQQSK010005940.1:0-14671 GCA_028658325.1 Potorous gilbertii
GATGTATCCAGCTCCAACTTCAGTAAGCTGGCCTTCATTTGCCAACCTTGTTTCACTCAGGGCTGCTATTTGGATGCACTACCTGTTGAATTCTCTTGCAATAAGAACAGTTCTTTCAGGTCTACTGGATTTTGTGTTGTCTATTGGTGTGTGCATGTTCCATGTGCTGATGGAGAGTAGAATCATCTTTGTAGATGTTTTGACCACATAATAGAATTCCCTGCCTGCCTCTGTAATCAGGCCAGGGTTGAGTAAGCAGGTAATGTTTAGGGCACCTTTTCTATCCCCCTTCCTCGCCGTAGGAGGTGAGCAGTGTGATCCTTAAAAGACTGGTGAGACACCCAGGGGGCTGCCGAGTCCCACTGCTGCTTCCAGTGAGAAACGATCCTATGGCCTGGGCCACCTACATGCAGGGTCATGACTACAACTCCCAGTGTATCCACACCTGCTGCTTCATCACTTGCCTGTTGCCACAGGACTTTGAGGCATAATAGTGAAATGGTATGGGTATCAAAATGGTATCAAAATGTCTTTTGATTTGTGCATAAATTGGATTTAAGTGAAGCAGAGTTTAACAAAGTTGTCAACCTCATTCTCTCTGCCTGAGTCATCATAGTCCAGTGGCAGGACAGAGTCAAGATGGCTGGTAATGGCTCAGGATGCAGTGTATGACCTTGGCGTCTTTGGTGTCTAACCAAGTTCTAACCACTCCACATCACCTACTTTGTCTGCCTTCATGACTATTGGAACAAATTGTTCTCATCCTCCCATTCCACCAGATGAAGTCTTCACAGTTGGGGTAGACACTCCCCTAACTCACCAGTGGGTTTGAGAACCCTTGGTTATCCCCAACCTGGTTTGGCCCATCTGCTGAAACAGTTTACCAGGATGTGACCACTGCACATACTGTAGCTTCTTGGAGTCACAGGTGGGAGTTAGCTGGAACAGGTGGACACCAAAGGTGGAAAGAGCCCTGAAAAGAGCTTGGCAGCCATCACACCAAAAGTACTGGTCCTCCCTGAACACACCCTACACCCCTCATATCCATAGCTCTCTGATCTCAGAAGAAATAATACAGAGCATCATTTTTCTCACTTAAGAAGAGAGTAGATCCTAATAAATGAATTTTGTGGTTATTTCTAGCTCTAAATCAATAATAAGAAACAAAATTTTTATTTCAAACATTTTATTAAGATCTAAACTCCAACTGGAAGTTCTCCTGGAAACCAAGAACGACATATGCCTCCTTATACTTATCCTTTTTTTCTTCCCTTCTCATCTCATTCATTGCAATTGTCTTAAAAAAGAAAAAATGTTGTGACAAGGAAGTCAAGGCATCTGTGAACTCTAGAGGGCACTGACAACATATATACTCATTCAGTAGAAAGAAAGAATGGATCTTAGCACTTATGAAGTAAGAATAATTAAAATGAGAAGTTACTAGAGAGTAGCTTTATCCCTCCAATGACTTCATCTCAGGTTATCTCCTCTCCAACTTGACACTCCCCCATTTTCTCTCCTAAAGGGTCTCCCAAAGTCATGGGATATGTGTTCTAGGATTGTTTTGTTTTGTTTTGTTTTTTTCAGAAAAGATTCGACCCTGAGGTCCAAGATTTCTTTCTATCCCACTCAATTAAATTTATATGAAAGTTGATTTACGGATTTATTTCACACTTACTTGCATTTGGTGATTTTGTTCCTGAGGGTCACCATCACTGTTTATGAGAATGTTTCCACATACTTCTGTAGCAGATGACCATTAGTAAAAGGAAGTGTAGAAAGGAATCCTACTTTTAGAGGGTACAAGGAAGATGGAGTTAAATGAAATCATAGGATTAATAAATAGGAAGGACCTTAGAGGTGATCTAACAATGTCATCTTTACAAATAAACAGAACATCAGAGAAAGGAAATGTCTCGCTTAAAATCCAATAGACAGTTAGCAGCAGAGTTTAGCTTTAAATAATGTCTACTGCCTTCAAATCCAATCATGTTTCCATTGTGCCATCCAAGATAAGGAAATACTTTGCTTAATAAGTATTAGGGAAAGCTATACCCGCACTTCATATCATTAATTAGTTCAACAAAAGTACAATGTTCACATGAAAAAACACTGTAGGAGTTAGTTCTATAGTGACAACGTTACAAATGGAAAGTATATACACAGCAAGCCCAAATCTGGTGATAAAAGTTTAAAATTCATCTTTACAAAGACCTGACACTTTAATATGCCCAGGATTAGAAAGTGGCTTAGATAGAATAAAGGTGATCTGTTGCCTTTACTCTTTCTCAAACAATGCACTCTATCTCAAAATTCCATTTGTTTTCACTGGTTGTCCCCATGCTTGGAGCTCTCTCTCTGTCATTTTCACCGTCTTTCCTGACTTTAGGTCCAAGATAAAATCCCCCTTTATTCTTAAAGAATCAACTTCCCCTCTTAATTATTTCCAATATATTGTGTGTATAGTTCTTTGCATGCTGTCTCCCCTATTAGACAGTATACTCATTGAGATCAGGCACTGGCTTTTATCATCTTTCCTCTTGGCAAATAGTAGGTACTTAATAAATGCTTGTTGACTGTGTGCTGAGTGGTATACCAAATCTTCAAAGGAACATGAAGTTTGGAACTGGCAGATCACTGAAAGGGATTTATGCCATTTGCTGATTTGGGAGCAAGAAGTTTTTTAAAGATCATTGACATCCTCTAAGGGGGAAGGATCAACCATTTTTTGAAGTTCTAATTTAAAGTAGATCTAAAACAATCTGACAACTGACAAATGAGTTTAGAAATTCTATCTTTTTTTTTATTTTGCAATTGGAGAAGTTTGGAAGAGAGAAACAGAAAAATACTGAAATAGGTAGACGGTCTAAGAAGACTTTTAAGAGCTATATCTAGATTGTTCTTTTCATCTAATGGAAGAATTGGGAAAGTGAGATTGGACTTGAAGATTTTTGTATTAAAAATAATTATTTTGGTATGTCAAGTAATTTGATCTTTTTGCTATAAACATGCCAGATGTTGAAAAGAGCATCATTACCTAAATAAGTGAACAAAATAGCTTAACATATCTCTTTGATGTAAATTTAGGTAAGGCTTGGCTAAAAATATAAAAATGTTATAAAAACAATGTTGTTAATCTGAGGAAAATTTTATGGAGTATATCAGCGTAAGGAGGGTGATAAGCATTGTTATTGATCAGTTTAAGGAATTCTCTTAACAATATGATGAGATTACAGGACATTAATTATTGTTAGAAGGCAAACTCCTTGATTGGAACCTACTCATAAATGGGAGTATTTTCATTTGTACCATAATGGTTCCATTTCAGCAATTAGGGCTGAATGAGACTTAGCTATTTATATACATCATCCATAAGAGTCAGGTAGGACTTATTGTTCACTCTCTCCCACTCTTCAGCCCATATACTGTGATTTTTTCCCTTGTATTTTTTTTTCTAGTGTGCAGCAAGGAAAGAGGAAGGGAATTTCTTCCTTCACATTCTACCTCTCCAGAATATTTGTGACTTATAGCAAAGGTACATAGGAAAAGTGGTTGGAGAGACATGATCATGTACAGTTTTAATGAACTTCAATTCTTCTGCAGCAGTGTATTCCTAGAGAAAAGGTGAGGAGGACATATATAGTGGCAAAGAGTTATCCTATTTGGAGAGCAAAGCATGAAGTTACTTAGACAAGACTTTTCCGAATAGTAAGAGTTTGTTCAACCACACTCCAATTCACATTTCAGCTTCTGTAGGAGTTGAAACCACTCGGTAATACAAAACTTACTATAAAACTCTATGAGAAAGAACTACTCGCTACAATGAAAAATGGTTGCCTTGATGACAATACTTAAGTTCAGTTTCCTCTGGGGAAGGGGGCCTGATATGCTCTGTGAGTGCTTAATACTTCTATGTCAATTCATGACTCCTATGAATTATTAGGATCTAATTTCCTGCAGGCTGTAATATTCTTTACAGAGTTATATAAAATAATATCAACATTCATTTGGAGGAAGAAAATATCTAGAATATCAAGGATATTTATAGGGGAGGGGAGATGTAATAAAGAGGGGGTTGTATTTCCAGGTCTCAAGTTATTTTATACAATAACAATAATTAAAAATACTTGATATGGGTTAAAAATAGAAAAAGTAGATCAATGGAATATTCTACCCAAGGTAAAGCCAGAAATGACTGAAATTAATAAACCAGTGTCTGATAAACCCCAAAACTTAAATGAATTAAGAAAGAATTCCTTGGTTCATAAGAATTTCTGAGAGAACTGAAAAATAATCTAATAGAAATTAGGCTTAAACCAGTATCTCAAACCATATTTTATAATAAATTCAAAATATTAGCATGACTTGAATATTAAAGATTATACAATGAAAAAAATAGAAGAAAAACAAATGATACACAGTCTTCACAGCTATAGCTAGGTAATTAACTCTTAACAGAACAAGGGACAAAGGCAATTGCAGAAGATATATTATTAACTTGGTATCAAATATCATCTCTGATGAGAGTTTTATATCTCTCTCTATATATAAACAGCTAGCAGAAACACATGATTAAAAAATCATTCCCCAATTAAGGGGTCAAAGAAAATGAACAAATGCTACTTAAAAGGATGATAGATTGTCAACAACTATATTAAAGAATGTCACTAACCATATCACTAATAACATATGAAATATACATAAAAACACTTCTCATTCATAAAAGATAAAAGAAGATGGAAAAGTCAAAATTTGAAGGTTGAAAAAAAGATAGGCAAACTATAACACTGTAGTGACACTGTGAACTTGAATGATGTTCTGAAAAGCAATTTGAAACTATGCAAATGGGGTGATGAAAATGCTCATATTCTTCAGCTCACATATTCTATTGCTAGGTACAGCCCAAAGGAAATGCAGGATGCACAAGTTTAGAGTATCCATCCCAAATGTCCACGCGGACTATTTGTGCCCTCCCTGTGGTAGAGGTATTGGTCTGATCAGCCACAGTAGGACACGTTGAAACTGAACTTTAGCATAGTGATGTCATTTTTGTCCTCTTCGAGAATGAAGGACAACAAGGAAACATATGCCCAAAGAAGGTCATTAACAAAAACAAAGTCTTCATATTCACCAGTATATTAATAGCAGCTTTTTTATGATAGGAAGAAATTGGAAACAAGGTTAATATCCATCAGTTGGAAAAAGAATAAACAAATCATGATGCATGAATGTAATGGAATATTACTATTCTCTAGGACACAACGAACCTATTAATTATAGAGAAGCATAGAAAAATCTATATGAACTGATGACAAGTGAAGTGGGCAGAGAGAAGAAAAAATTTTAAATGTCTAAAACAATAAATATGAACAACTACAACCAAAATTTGAAAAATTTGAAAATAAAATAAGTGAAATTATAAAGAACAAATTTGTCCCCAAAAGGGAAAAAAATGTGAGAATGCACCTTACCTCCTCACTCCTTTGCAGATGTGGGGATTCACGGGTATAAAACATTGCATATGATGTCTGATATTTTGAATGTTTAATTTTGTTGATTTATTTTGCTTCTTTAATTATACATAATGGGGGAAAAGGGGAGAGAGAGAATACAGGCGAAATGTAGGTGATCTAAAAACCGAAGCTACCAATAATAATTATTGAATTTAAAGAAAAAATATCCCATGCCTAATGCTCATATTGTATATGAATGCCCTTGCAGAACTTTAGGATGCGACATCAATATTTGGAGAAATCTACAAATGAGCTATATCTAAGTTTTATTTTGGAAAATTACCCCCAGAAAATTTTAGGATAATAAAGCAAGAGATTAATTCATCTGACTCTATTCATGTCAGTTCACCAAGTACAGTTGTAGTTTGTGTGAACCCCAAATTTTGGGGATGGGTATGAGGGTAAGCCACAATTCACACTTCATTATAATTTTCTCACCTATTCCAGGATAGCTACCCCTTAAGCATTAATTTGATTGTTATTGTGTCTGCCATCCTAATAGGCTCAAACTCTTAGAGTGGGATAGAGTTATAGGATCTGGGGATTTGGAATTATCTGGAGAGTTGCTAGGCAACCCAGACTTCTTCCCAGCCTAGGCAATGCAAGTGGTACACTAAGAAACCAGTACAGACATCTCCATCTTAAGCTCTACCTCTATCTAATTCCTGGATAAAAAAGTAGATCTTGCAGCACCTGACTCCATAGCATCAGGAAGTCAGCATCTTCCAATACTTAGTTAACCACTTTCAATCAAATGGTGATCCTATTTCTATAGATTTGGAAGGGATCTCAGCATCCATCTAGTCTAACCCATGTACCATAACTACCGCAACATATTTGACACATAGTCACTCACTGTCTGCCTGAAGATGATCAAGGAATAGGAACTCTCTCTCTGGCAAGCAATACCGCAGGAGAAATAGGAAGTGACTGGGATTAGGCTAGTCCTAGCACTACAACCCCGAATCTCTTGATTACTGCCTTCATTAGTACCTTCCCTCAGACTCTGATGAAGAGAGTCAAGGATCCTGAACACAAGAGTTTTTAGAATAGCCTAGACCTCACAACCTCTATCGCTACTTCAATCCTGGACCACAGGAGCAGTTCTTGTGAAGAGAAACCCACCTGCCTCAGAAACAACCCGCTGAACAACTGCTATTAGCAATCAGGTCAGCCTGAGAGACATAACATAAGCTCCTTCTCAACCACCAGTCATGCTTCCAATTAAGCCCCTACAATCATCCTCCCAGGAGGCAACTCATTAGGAGAGTCAACCTAAGAATTGTAACACTGGATTCTACTATCCCTGCATCCTTAGCAACCACAGCTATTGAAGACCAAGGAAGGAAAGTTTTTCACTCCCAAACAGCTTGACACTGTCAAATGATTCAACATCAGTAGCTGATATAATTTTATCAGTGGAACCGATATTAAAGAAGATATATTACCATCTGTTTTGCTGATGGACCCTAAGGACCTGGAGGCTTTCCATTTGATGTGCAGATGAAACCTATGCGTATTGTCCCTCGTAGAAGGTGAACTCCCTGAGAGCAGGGCCAGTTCTTGCTTTTTAAAAAATTTATATAGAAATACACTTACACAGGTCGTATGTGCTAAATAAATTCTCCCTTACTGATTCAATCACTCATTCTTCTATTCCAAAGCATATAGCCCAACTTCTTAATCTTAAAAGTCAGGGAGAAGTCTAGGGAGTAAAAGTGACTAACCTGAGATTACTCGGGCTATAAATAATGGAGCTGACATTAAAACTCAACTCTTCTGACTCTCAGACCATTGTTCTTTATGTCAAACTAACATCTCTTACAATATAACTTTTACAGATTGGTAAACGGCTGCTCACAGAGCAGAAATGACATGCCAAAGGTCACATAGTATTGTCACAGAACAGAGGTTAGAAGACAGGTGTTTTTCATGTCAGGCTAGATCTCTTGCTTCCATACTACGCTGTCTCATTCAAAGTGAAAGCAGCAGCTTCATAGAAAAACCAAATCATTGTGTCCTACCTAGCCACACACACCCTGGAATGTCATGAAGTCCCCTAAGCTCCCCATATGATCACTTCTAAACTATAAAATCTTGCCAAGGTCTACAACTAAAAACACCTAATTTCAAGGAGTATTCAGCTCTCTGTTAAAACACTGTCTACTGATGCTTACGGATTTTAAACATACAACTTTTGCCACCTGGGGGTAGATGGGGGTAGGGTTTTTTTATGGTTCAATCTATTTCTTCAAACATTCTGAATTATAATTAGGGTTGATTTTTGCATCTATTCATAATGATAGCAGAGGGCAAGGCACAACAGAAAGGGGGTTACAAGCTTTCCACTTAGCAATTAATTCTATTATTAAATACTAAGAAAAAAATAAGTGCCTGCCAGCTGTAGCTTTATTATGTTTTCCCAGAAATAATAATGAGAAAGCTGTGAGGGTATATTATTTATTTCTCTTCCTCTCCCACTTCCCCATCCCCGCCTCCCTCCTCCCCCCCATTGGTAGCTGACTATACTCATTGGGAATGGGGGGAGGGGCAGTACAGAGGCAGATTTGCTTCATATGAAAATAAAAATATTCTACTTTGAGGCAGCTACTTGGGTAGTGAACACAAATGTATAATGGCCCCAAACGTATTTTTGATGCAATAACCTCACCGATACTTGTCAAATCCCTTCTATAAGCAAGGTACACAGGGTCATTAAACTCTCAGTGCCAAAGAGCAATGCAGAGACAGCCTGAGGTGATGCAGAAGTGCACACGATGCAATCCTGGTAATTACCTCTTCTACCTCTCCAACCCAAATCGTTTTCTCTCCAAAAAAAAAAAAAAAGATAAGAAAGGCTGGGGGTAGCTTTAAATATCCCAGGATCTAGAGAGAGAAGGAAAATCAGACATGATAGACATCAATCATAGTCCAACTCTGGGAAAATTAGGTGGCAGAGTAGATAGACCTCAGGGCCTGAAATCAAATTCAGACCTGAGTTCAAATTTAACCTCAGGCACTTACTTACTTTATAATCCTGGATAAGTCACTTACCCTGTTTCTCTCAATTAATTTATCGGTAAAATGAACTAGAGAAAGGGATGACAAACCACTCCAGTATCCATGCCAAGAAAATCCCAGTCGAGTCACAAAGAATCAGACACAACTGAAGTGATTGAACATTAAGTCCAATTCTCTAATTTTAAAGATTTAAAAAAAAACCACTCTGTAGAGAGGTTTATTCTTTTCTCAGACGTCACACAAGTAGTAAGTAGTAGAAATGAGATGCTAACGTAAGTTGGTCTGATTCTGAATCTAGGGGCATTTTCCAAATCCTTGGAATTACTCTATCCTGGGATCTGCTCTCCTGATTGGTGAGTCACTGATTGGGAATTCCAGTTCTTGAGAAGCCTCAACCATGCTCACTTCATTCTCAACTCATTCATTTTTTTTTTTTACCCCATACAGGTACAAGCTCCCTGATTTCCAAGCTTGCTGTATGTGTTGTCTTCCCTTTTAATACGTAAGTTCCTTTACAGTAGAGACCATCTTCTTTTCTTGTATTTTTATCCCCAGTGCTTACCATAGTGGCACTTAGTAAGCACTTAATATACCTGCTTCATCTACCTATCTTTGTGCAACAAGAGGAACAATCTATCTGGTGCAGGTTCATCTTGGGAGGGCAAATTTTCCTCCACTCGCCAAACTGGAACTGAATCCTGGATACGTACAAGCTACAACTTTTTAGGTCAACCTTTGTCCCAAACAGTTCAAAATTCCTCATTTAAATGTTCTTTTTGAAAAGCAAAACTAGAGCATTTGAGGACACATAATTAAGTAGAATAGCAAAGCAAAGAACAATAAAAATCCATCCATATTCAGACACTCACAGAGGTATATACTTCCAAACTATCCTTGGTAGAGGGGAATGTATAGATCAGATAACTAAAACTTCTAGGACTCCAGTCTATTTGGAATACCTCTTTTCCTCAAAAGTTACTATGTGTTGCTTTTTCACAGAGCTACTGATCTGATTTTGTAGTGTGATTTCTCTACTGTGGTGTCACTTCCTCATTTTTCAAACTCAATTTGCTTGATTTTTTTCATTAAATTTAACTCCAATGTGGTCTCTTCCCCATTGAATGTGCTCATGGGGTTAACATTAGCTATTTTGTAAAATATTCCAGTCTTAGGCCAGTTTCAGCTCTTTTATGAGTCAGACAGAATGTTGTAAACTACAGTCGGAGATCCTTCGTTCAAATATGTCTTCTGAACTCCATTGCTTCTCCAAGTGGCAACTCTTTCAGATGAGGTTGAAAATTAGGTTGTGGTAAAGACCTTCAGTCTTACTCAAATATGCATAGGTTCATGCAGCTTAATGTAGATCTTCAGGTAGCAAAACTGGAGAGGAAAGACTAGAACCAGTGGCTCTTGCTATCTATTCTTGCAGGTATATTCAACTCATTTCTTTCCTTGAATAAAGGTAGAAGACTAATTAGATGCACAGGCTATTTATTGGGGAATTAATCAGCTTTTAGGAATAGTATCTAAAACCTTGATCAGTAGAGAAACAAGTCAAAGGAAAATCAATGGATAAGTAAAAATGCTAATATTGAGAATTACATGTTCATAGAAAATTATCCTTAAGACATGAATATAAGAATTATTTGAAAATAAACTTAGTAAGCATCTACTGTGCAATGTAAGCATAAAACCAAAAAAAGGCTTTGGTCACAAGGAGCTTCTCTAGATAAGTAACTATAAACTGATTTGAAGAGGTAGAGGTACAATTAGTACAACTGAGAATTCAAGGATAAGGTGTACCTTGGCTTGGTTTTTTAAGAAAAATGAGGATCCTGAGGGGGAGAAATGTAAAGGCTGTACTTTCTAAACATGGGTGACAATCTGAGTGAGAGCAGGGAGAAAACAGGAGATAGAATGCATTATTTTTACAGAACTGTCAATAATCTTTGTTGTTGAGTTGTTTACAGTCACTGTTACCATATTTGTGGTTTTCTTGGCAAAGATTCCAGAGTGATTTGCCATGTCCTCCTCATTTTATAGATGAGGAACTGAGTCAAAAAGGTTTTAGTGATTTGCCCAGGGTCACACAGCTAGTAAATGTCAGGGACTGGATTTAAATTCAGGTCTTCCTGACTCCAGGCTCAGTGATCTGGGCCACATAGCTAACTACCAGTAATCCAGGTAAGTTCAAACACACAATATAGGGAGAAGCACAATTTAAAATAACACTGAGAAAATAAGCTAGAGCCAGATTGTATAATGTTTTAAACATCAGGCTGAAGAATGTTTTTGAACAAGAAAATGGCAATTCCCATTCCACAGATTTAAACACCAAGCAACCTTACACAATGCAGTAATACTTATTTTCGGTGTCTCACTATATCTCTCCTTCTGCAGAAGCGATGTTAGACATACTAGGAAGAAGGTATCCGTTAATACTCAGTGAACCAAAAGGGATCAGGGAAAATTAGAAAATGAGACAAGTGTCCAGGTACAGAAGGAAAGAACACAGTTTAAGGCTTAGTAGGGAAAGCAAAGGAGATCTGCTTGGTTAAAGATGGGTACATATGCTAATGGCTAATTCTATATGCCCAGAAAAATGAGATCTGAAATTGTAGCAGCTTCCAATTTTGGAGGAACTTAGAGTGAGAAATACAAATGCCATTCATTTCCATATGCTTCTGCTGCTCCTCTGCCCACAGGTGGAATGAAAATTGGAGCTGTGGGAGGAGGGTGATCAGGATTGGAAGAAACAGTGAGGGAAAGCAACTAAAACCATGATTTGTGACTTAGGGGCTATGTGTATTTTTTTTTTCTCTTTTGAGCAGACTATTGCACAATGAAAAGATGTATTGCGGATACATTTCCAATCTACAGCTATGAAAAAACATGTAAAGCTGAATTGATCGAATTTGCATTTTGTTAATTATCTCCAAGAGGGGTAGAAAATTGCATTGTATAGGTTTCCAGAAATAATTTTTAAAATGTTTACTGAATTTAAAGGGGATTTGTGTATCACAATAGTTTTCAGTTCAGAGACAACACGGGAAACGTTTTGATAATGGGGAGGGGTGGAGCGTTAAAATATCATCACACTAATCTACAATAAATTCTAAAGTTTCCCAAACTTGGTATGGTATAGCGAAAGGAGCACAGAATATTGCACTAAGTATATCAGGTTCAAATCCGAGTCTCTGTTATTTACTACTAAACTTGTGTGACTTGTGGCAAGCCATTTTACCTCTATGTGGCTCCATTTCTTCATATGTAAAATTAGGAGAATGGACAAGACCAGTGGCCCCCAACCTATAGATTTCAGATTCCTAGAGCACCATGGTCCTTGTAAGAGGTCCAGGTTCATTAAATGACTCAATATATCAGGACTTTTAAAGATTAAAAGAGAAGAAATATGCATCTATAAATACTGCTTATTTTTAAATGGCTGTAGATATTGGGTCCATTGCTGCCATTTCTTTAAAAATTAAAATTCTTCTGATATATTTTAATTTTATATTACCTAATTCCCCCTTGTATTTCTCTTCCTATGCCTCCCAGAACATCATCCCCTGTAACAAAATTGGTTAGAAATAAGAAAAGGAATCTGAACTTATATGAAACATTCTCTACCCCATCAACTCTGAACAAATCATTTTTGTTATTTCATTTTTGTAGGGAATCCCCAGTGTGAAATGCCTTCTACCAATTCAGAGCAACCACTTCCTCCTAATTTATAGTCTTGAATATTTACTGAAATGAGAAACAATTTGTCAGTCATACAAGCAATATGTATTTTCAACAGGGCTTGAGAATCCCAGTCTTTAAAACTAGCCCTTTATCTACTCTAGCATGCTGCCTCACAGGGTATTATGATATAACAAATACTATAAATATAAATTTATATAGAGACTTTAATTTACTTGTAGTTGATTTTTTCTACCTTCTATTGTCTTAATCAATGATTTCTAATAGAGAACTACAATTATATATAGTTCCATAAAATTTTGAACCATATAAAGGGATCTTTGCACTCAAAAAAGCAAGGATCAAGATGATCTTTAGGGTCCTTTCTATTCTAAACTCTGTGAATTTAGGAGTGATCTTTAGTTCCTGTCCTGCCTTTGTGATGTTTCCTTAAAGTTTCTTCTGGTGATTCTTCATTCATGTCCTAAACATGAGTAGATTCAAGGGTGTCTTTTGTGTCCTCTTCTTTCCTCTTTACAAAATCTCTCTTGGTCAGTTCATTCACTCTCATAACTCAAATATCACCTCTGTGCAGATTACCTTTAAATCTATGTATATAGATCCACTGTCTTTCCTAAACTTTTAGCCCATATCTCTAATTGCTTTCTTGATCTTTCTACCTTGATGTCCCTTTAGCATCTCAAATGTAATATGTTCCAAATTGAACTTATCAGTCTTCCTATTAAAGTAGCCAACTTCCCAACTTCTTATTTTCCTACTGAAGGAAGGACCATCCTACAAATAACAAATGTTTACAATGTTGGATTCTTCTTTTTCCTCTTCTGTCACCCTACCTCTACTTGTGATCCAAGAAATCAGAGGTAGTACTTTCTTAAATTATCAATTATTTCGGCCTCATAATCTTGACTCTCTGAAAGACTGTGGTTCATATGTAGGATATATAGAAGTAGGAGAAAGAGTTGTCTATATGTATTAATAGGCAAAGTCTTCCTATTCAACTCTTAAAATTATTTTTTCAACTTGGAGATTGGTAAGTAACTACTGGAAATATATGTGGTGTGTGTATGTATGTGTGTGTGTGTGTGTGTGTGTGTGTGTGTGTGTGTGAGAGAGAGAGAGAGAGAGAGAGACAGAGAGAGAGAGACAGAGACAGAGACAGACAGACAGAGAGAGAGAGAGAGAGAGAGAGAGAGACAGAGAGAGAGACAGACAGAGAGAGAGAGAGAGAGAGAGAGAGAGAGAGATTTTTCTACTGATGGTAGCACTCACATTCTATGTATTTTCTAGAATTTCAGGTAAAGTCATTTAAATCCCTCTTTAAAAATTCTCCCCTACATAGGTTGCCCATTGCATGCTAAATAAGATGCAACCTTATAGTAGCATGTTAGAGGAAATATGCTATTCAGCACTTTTTGGTATAAGCCAAATATCTGTGTAAAATAGATTCTCATAAGTGAACTCATCTTTGTAGCATAAACTTTGAGGAAAGCAGGCATTCATTTCTGTATGCCAGGAGATATGATAGAGCAAAAACACTGTGCCCCCTTCACTGGAGTTGGCATCTGAAATGTCTGTAAATGTACTTCACTGTTTCAGCTGTAAAAGTCTCCATTAAAGAAGTTGAAGAAGTAGCTTATCATGTTTCAAAGTTGTGTATGATTTTGCTGCACATTTAGTGACAGTCAGAGTAGCCCAAGGTTGAAAATGATGCTCAATTATAGGAGTGCCAAGTCTTCAGAATGACAAGGGAAAAAGGCTAGCTTGTATCACTTTCATTAGCTAGCACAGTTTCAATGGTGGATAGATAAAGCTGTTGGATCTGATTTTCTGTGGTTTGGTTTGGTTTTATTTTTGCAGCAAGATTTTTGCAGCAAAATACTTTGAAAAACTTTAAAGCATCCTATAAATATTAGTAATTATTTTTATTACTTCATTTCTCCTACTACTACTTCTATAAAATCTGGCAAAAAACAAATAATCATTTTTTAAAAGGGCTGGAAGTCTTTCATAGATTGTAGGCCAGTGAGATTGATCTGATTATTGGTGAAATTTTAAAATATAGGAGTAAAACAGTCTGTTCATATCTAGAAAAAAAGGTCCTTAAGTGCAAAAAGTAACATGGCTTTAAACTGGAAAAGGTTCTATCAGACCAATTTTATTTCCTTTTATTGACAGTTACTCAATTGGTAGATAAGAAGAATGTAGTTGATATAGCTTATTGAGATTTTCATAATGCATTGAGAAACAATGAAAAGGTAAAATCTCTCTTATTGAAAAGTTAGAAAAATGTTTGGATGATAATAGGATTAGATGGATTTTGAATTGATTGAATGATCAGACCCAAAAACTAGTCATCAATGATTTGATGTTGGTTTGGAAGGATATCCCAGTATAGCGCGAGAGTGATCTTTTGTTGATCCAATATTGTTTAA
>JAQQSK010005941.1:0-14670 GCA_028658325.1 Potorous gilbertii
ATTGTGCAAGACTTCTTGTGAAGAGGCAGCTAGGTTGTATAGTGGATGGAGAGCTGGACTCATACTGTGGAAGAAATAAGTTCAAATCCTACCTGAGGCATTTTACTAATTGTGTGATCCAGAGCAAGTAAACCTCTCTTTGCCTCACTTTCCTCATCTGTAAATGAGACAGTAAAAGCCCCTAACCCACAGAATTTTCATAAGGATTAAATGAAATAGTAAATGCAAAATGCTTTGCAAATCTTAAAACATTAGATAAAAGCTAGCTGTGATGATGATGATGATGATGATGCTGACAATGATAATTATGTACTAGCTCCTTCTTCAGTTACCCGGGCTTGTCAGATCTATGGGGGCAATTCTCTCCCTCCTGTCCCTTTACAGTATAAAACCCTCTTTTTTGTATTCATGAGATTGCAACAGAAAAGTTGAATCATTGCTACTTTTGAAAATTGTCTTTCAATTCTATTTTCATTCTACATTCAGCTTAACTTGTCCACCTATGTAAATGAAAATTAAAGGATTTTTAAAAATTCTCTTTCAATGATTTTAAAAACCAGGCAACAAAAATGAAAATTTTCTTGTCTCACTTCACATGAAGGATACTTTTCATTGCCATAGTCATTGTTTATCATATATTTATTTACTTGGAAAATGACTGAAATCTACCCAAATATTTTACAAGGTGGAAGATTCTTGGAAAACAACAGAATTCATTGTTTTGCCTCATCGAGATGCCAAAGATGTTTTTATCCTGGGTGGGACAGATGACATACAGGTAAGTAACTGTAATGAGTTGAAAGCTTGAGAGATAGGATCCTATTGTATTATCCAAGAATTATCTGTACCAGATGCAGCCATTTGAACCAGTAACCAGGACTTTGGAGCAGAGCTGGGGAACCCTTGTCAAACGATCGCAGGTGCGGAGTTTGTCTACTTCAGTCAGTCAAACAATATGTATATTTTGAGCACCTGGTCTGTATTCAGCACTATGCAAGACTGAGGAGTATACAGAAAGAATATAAAACATGCTCCCAGTGCTAGAGCACCCAGCATGCAGGGTCTAGTTGGGAAAGTTTCATGAAGATGGTGTAACTGGAGCTGGCTCTTGAAAGATGGAGTGGATTTAGATAGGGTTAGCAGAGAAGGCATTCCTAGTGAAAATTGGGGAAAACCAAATGGATTCTATTTGGTTATTGATTTCATTCTGCATCACTGCCAGTATTTTTGTAACTACCTAAGTCTTGTTTCATTTGTCTCAGAGTTAAGCTTGGGAATTCAGCTTTCCTGTAAATTACTCATCATGTCTGAGCTAAGTTTACAAGTTCCACTCTCCCGGTAATCACTATTCTGTTCTTGCCTCCTTGCCTTAAAGGAAGCCAAGAATCTGGTCTGTTATTCAAGGTTGTCTGGTCCACTATCACTAGACTGTTCCTACAGGTGTACTCAAGCAATGAACATTTCTGGAAATGGAAAAGAGGATTTGGTGCTAGCCCCTCAACACCCATTTTCCAGTCATTCATATGGTTCCTCACATCTCTGATGCTGTAAGCTTTGTAACCAATCACACTGCCTTCCCTGTCCATGAGGCTGCCTTCTACGTTGGGTGCTCCTCCTTTTGTCTAAAAAGAGCTGCCCCACTCATTAAAGCTCTTAATGTTGCTGAGGGGATTGAACCCCTGTTACTGGTAAATTCACGCTTTGTCAATAAATTGGGCTCAGAACTTTGTGCCTCAGGTTCCCTGGTTTTGATCATAATGTTGGCAAAATGTACACCATCTGAGTGAAGCCATGGCAGTGAGTGCACATTTCCTTATAATTCTTGTGAAGCTGTAAATAGATGGCTGTCACCTGAGCACCAAACTATGAAGGCTGAACAATCACAAACAAAGTTGTGACTAAAGGAGGGACAGCTAGCCAGTTGCCTTCAGCTTATTCCTATATATGTTATCTCCTTCTATCATAACTGGAGTCCTTGAGAACAGACATCTTTGCCCTTTTATTTTTGTCTCCCGTGTTTTGCACAAAGTCTGAGTTTAAACATTTTAAAAATTCATTCATTTTATATCACATTCTTTTGTGAATGTGAAATCAATGAGAATTCCCCCTTCTTTATTTTCTCCACAGAGCACTTTTATTTTTTCCAAGGAATGTTTATTCCATTCTTTCTAATAACACCCTCCTGTTTGTCAAGAAATTAGAAATGTTTTCTCCTTATCTTTTCATTTTCTCCAAGAAAGTAGAAATCAGCTTGTACTCTGAATATCCATAGGTGTTACATGGTACTGGGAAAAAACACAAACATTGAAGGTCAAGGCAAAATTGTCCTTTCCCTCTATACTTTCATTAAACAAGTTGAGAGTCCTTTATTTCTCTTCCTTCTTCATCCTTTAATCTCTCTCCTTCCTCTTCTTTTTGACTAGTCTTATTATTAACTACTATGGTAAATCCTCTTTCTGCATGACTTGAACTACAAATGACTCCCCTACTTCATTTCACCTCGACACTGCCCTCCTGTATGCTAAACTCTCTATCTCAAAGGAATCAGTTTAGCAGACAGAAATGCCAGGATGTACTCACAAAAAAACACATGGACCCAGAAGAGCCCAGGACCAAATCCAATTACTTCAGAAGATCTTTGTACTTTATTTTACATTATTGCTTCACTGGGGATCATTGACTTTTATAAATTCAAAGAAGTATATGAAACTTAGGGACTGGCAAGTGGTTCAATCTGACTGGAACATATAGAGTGTGTGAAGACAATCAGTGTGAAATGAAGCTGAAAAGACAGGTTGGAGCCAGATTGCAGAGGGCTACAAAGGCCACGCTAAAGCATTTTCTTTTTAACCTAGAAGCAAGAGAGGTCTAGTCAAAGTCTTTAAGGAGGGAAGTAATATGGGCAGACCTGGGTGTTAGGATAAAAGCAGAGCTCGAAAGAATTTGAAAAGAAGGCATCTTGAAGAAGGAGATAGGCTACAAACAAGAAAAGCCATCAGGAAGCTGCTGTGATGGTCTAGACAAAAGTTGATAAGAGTGACCCTTAGGTGGAAACACAGTATGTACAGAAAAGTGAGTGTTGTGAACAGAGAGGGAGATGTTACCATTATCCCCATTTTACAGTAAAGAAACAGAAAAGTCAACAGACAAGTTAAGTGATTTGTCCAGGTTAGTTAGCTGGTAAGTGTCTGAGGTTAAATTAGAACTCAGATCCTACTGCTTCCAGGTCCAATGCTCTATCCAAGGAGCCACCTACCTGCCTCCAGGAGAACAGGTTATGGTCAGACATGTAGAAAGGGAAGATAACCTAGAGTGAGAGAGAGTAGTCACTAGTATTCAAAACTGCAGAAAGATTAAAGAACCTGAGGACTGTGAAAAGTCCTTCAGGTTTGGGAAGAGCATTTTTGGTAGAGTAATAGAAGCCAGATTGCAAGAGTTTGAGAAGTCAACAAGGAATCAAAGAAATATGGGAAATGATGCCTTGTCCATCTTGTTGCTAGTGAAACTCAGGATAAAAATTGTGGTGGGAGGCAGATGGAGGAGAAACACTGGGTGGAGAGAAATGAGGGAAGAGTTAGAGACTGAGGAACATTTTAAGAAGTGACTGAGGCAGTGTGTGAGGCAGAGGAAGAGAAGATTCTGATCAAAGAGGACATTTCAGAGTTCTAGATCATGGAGGTGGAACAGATTGGGAGTAATGGAAGTGGGCGTGAAGGAGGTTGTAAACCTGGGGAATCAAGACATTCAAAGGGTCATCAGCATGTGTATTTGAGAGGACAGAGTAGTAGAGGCAGAAACTAAACTGGAAGAGGTGACAAAGGGAAATGGATCAGAAAACAGAAGCTCAAGTGCAGACAACTCTGGGGAAGTTTACCAAGACAAAGAAGCATGGGGCACAAGTCCTTGTAAATGTTTAACAAAGAAATGGACTTCTTATAGCTGTTCAGTCATTCTGTCTGAACCATGGACCACTGCACTCCAGGCCCTTATGTCTTCCGTTGTCTCATGAAATCTGTCCAAGCTCAAATTTGTTCTTTCCATGTATTTCCAGCCATCTTATTTCTACTGCTTCCTTCTCCTTTTGCCTTCAATTTTCCCCAATATCAGGGTCTTTTCCAGTGAGTCCTGTGTTCTTATTATGTGGCCAAATCAGAAGCTTCTGTTTCAGTATTTGACCTTCAAACAAATGGTCTGAATTGATTTCAAGTATTGACTGATTTGATCTCCTTTCTGTCCAAAACACTCTTAGAAGTCTTCTCCAGAACCACAAATAGAAAATGTCAGTTCTGTAGCATTCAGCTTTCCTTGTAGTTCAACTCTCACAGCCATACATTACTACTGGAAAAACCATAGCTTTGACTATATGTTGGCAAGGTGATGTCTTTGCTTTTTAGTATGCTGTCCAGATTTGTCATAGTTTTCCTTCCAAAGAGCAAGCATCTTTTAATTTCATAGCAGCAGTTATTATCTGTAGTGGTCTTTGAATATAAAATTTGATGCTGCTTCTATTTTTTCTTCTTCTTTTTGCCAGGAAGTGATGAGACCAGTTGCCATGTCCTTAATTTTTTATTTTAAGTTCAAGCCAGTTTTTATGCTCTCGTTTTTCACCCTCATCAAGAAGCCTCTTAATTCTTCCTCAATTTCTGCCATCAGACTAGTATTTTCTGCATGTCTGAGATTGTTAATATTTCTCCTGGCAATCTTAATTCCAGCTTTTGATTTATCTAGCCTGACATTTTGCATGATGTAGTCCACATTAAGGAGACAGTATACAGCCTTGTCATACTCCTTTTCCAATCTTAAACTAATCAGTTGTTCTATGTTCAGTTCTAACTCTTGCTTCTTGACTTGCACTCAAGTTCCTCAGGAGACAAGTAAGATAATTGGTATTCTCATCTCTTTGAGGACTTGTCACATTTTGTTGTGATCCACACAGTCAAGTTAAGTGTAGTCAATGAAGCAGCAGATTTTTTCTAGAACTCCCATGCTTTCTCCATGATCCAGGAAATGTTGGCAATTTAGTTTCCTTTGCCTCTTCAAAAACCATCCTTCTCCTCTGATAATTCTCAATTCACATATTGCTAAAGTCTCACTTGTAGCATCTTAAGCATAACTTTACTGAAATATGAAATGAGCACAATTGTCCACTAACTGGAACCATCTTTGGCATTGGCCTTCATTAAGTTAGGGATATAAATTGATCATGTCCAATCCAGTGACCACTGTGGAGTTTTCCAGATTTGTTGGCATATAAATGCAGCTCTTTAACAGTATCATCTTTTAGGATTTCAAGTGGCTCAACTGGAATCCCATCACCTCCACTATCCTCATTATTAGCAATGCTTCCTAAAGCCCACTTGGCTTCCTCCTCTAGAGTGTCTGGCTCTAGATCAGTAAACACACCATTGGGGTTACTAGTGATTTTAAGATCTTTTTCTTGTACAGTTGTTTTGTGTATTCTTGCCCCCTCATCTTAATTTCTTCTACTTCTCTTAAGTCCCTACCATTTTTGTCTTTTATCATGCTCATATTTTTTTACATGAAACATTCCTGTAATATCTCTCTAACTTTTTGCAGAGATCTAACTGAGCTGAATGCAGAATTCAAGAGAACAGCAAGGAAAAATAAGAAAGTTTTCTTAAATGAGCAATACAAAGAAATAGAAGGAAACAATAGAATGGGAAAGACCAGAAATGGGCTACTCTTACTGGATTCTCTTTTTGTTTCCTTCAAGGTCCTTCTAGATGACAGCATTATTAATGTGTCCACAATCGCCTCTTCCCGATATGTGGGTCCACTTAAACCTCGAGTTGACGAATGGCAAAAGCAACTTGCATTATTTAATCAAACATTGGTGAGCAATAAATATCAAAATAAATAACTCAAAGAATTTTACAACAGGAAGGATCCTAAGAAATTATGTAGTCCACTATCTTTATCCCTTTAGTTTGGTCTGAGAGGCAGTGGGGTACAGCAAGTGAAAAGAACACTTGCCTCTAGGGTCAGAAAGGCATAGTTTATGATTTAACATTATGATACTTAATGACTGGGAGACCTTGGGTAAGTAACAACTTCTCTGGGCTTCAGTTTCCTCTTTGGTAAAATAACGGGGTTGAACTAGATGGATTTTGAGGTTCCCTTTAACTCTAAAGCAATTTTGCTATCATTTTTATGTCTTTAGGCTGAGAGGAGTCATGGTTTAGTGAATGGGTTTACTGAACCTAAGTTACAGGACCTGAGTTCAAATCTGGCCTCTGTGTCATTTAACCTCTAAGGGCCTTAGTTTCCTCATCTGGAAAATGAAGCGGACTGAGTAACCTCTGATTTAACCAGTTCCATGTTTTATAAGCCTATGATTTCAATATAATAGAATATATTACAGAATATATTAGAATATATTACAAGTAGATTGTTGTCACCTTGAGGTCAGGGGCTGTCTTTTCTCTCTTTTTGTATTCCCTGTGCTTAGCACAGTGACTGGCATGTAGTAGGCATTTAATAAATCTTTATTGACTGAATATGGTTAGAAATATAAGGGAAAAATAAAATATCTTGAGCTTTGCAATTTAATGCAAATACTACCACCTTCCACTTGTATTATAACTTAAAATAATTTATCTTACAACGTGACTTCATTTTATAGAGGCAAATTCCTAGAAAACTTGTTTGTGTAAAACAAAAATTGGTGTGTTAAATTATATTATCTCACTTTCTTTATCTTTTCAGAAATTTTTTCACACAGGAAAAAACAATTAGAATGAGATCAGAGTGAAAAGCACACCCAAACAAAAATCCTAAGTAAGATAGACTGTGGTTTTGTTTCTAGTACACAGTAATCACTTAATAAGTGCTTGTTAACTGACTTCATGGTGGTGATCTGAGCAGAGAGGATAGATAGGGTGCTTGACTCCAGTAAAGAGCACAAGTCAATAATGAGGATAAGTAGGGCAGGAGGCTTTGAAACCCATGATCAGTTTTTATTTTATATTAGAGACAGTTGGGTGCTACTCCTGGAGGCTTCTGAATGGGGGCTTGGAGACATCCAAGGGATTATGGCAGAGAGGCTGAAGACAGTACCCTGGCAGGAATGAGGTGATGAAGGAAGGTATGATCAAATTACAGTTAAGGAAAAAGAAGAAAGGGGAAATCAGGGAAATAATATGTCAACAGTTGAAGAAGAGTTTCATTACCTAGGAATATTTGTTGTTGTAACTTAAAAGCAATTAGTTGTTGCAGTGAAAGGAAAAGTGACCTTGGAGGTAGAAAGATCTGAGTTTGAATCCTGCTTCCCATACTTAGCTGTAAATCATTTAGTGTCTCTGAGCTTCAATTTTCTCTTCTGCCAAGAAATACTATTATCTACTTCATAGGGCTATTGTGAGGAACAGATAAGCTAGTCAGCCACCAGACACTTACAAGCACCTACTGTGTGCCAACCACTATGCTCAATCACAGGGATATGAAGAAAGACAAAAAAAAAAATCCCCGATGTCAAAGAACTTACACCCTAACAAGGGAAGATAATACAAAACAGGAGACTGAGGAAGTATTCTGCTCCTGAGGCATGATGAAGTCAAAAGGTGTGTTGCTGGGTGGGAAATGAGGTAATAGATACAGGGTAGTCCTATTATCAATCCTGTATGAAGTACCTTGCAAACATTAAAGGATTGTATGTGTTAGCTATTAAGGCAGTTGTAGAATAGTTTGATATATCACATTATTCAAGAAGTAGAAGACAAAGTGAAATACAATCACTGATTACTGAGGCCCCAAAATTCCTCTTTTGTCTATTAATACAATATGACTTGAAGACATGAAGACTGTTTTCATTTTTAGGGTGTCACTTAGGGTTAGTCACTCTTGTCACTGTTTTCGTCGAACTTCTGACTTTTCATAACCCTATTTGGGATTTTCTTGGAAAAAATACTGGAGTGATTTGCCATTTCCATCTCCAATAATTTTACAGATGAGGAAATGGAAGCAAAAGGGTTAAATGACTTGCCCAAGGTTACCCAGCTAGTAAGTATCTGAGGCCTCATTTGAATTCAATCTTCCTGACTTCAGACTTGGTGCTCTCTTCACTGCACCATCTAGCTGCCCTAGCCACCATTATCATGAAGTAATCAGGAAGTTCTTCATCAACATAAGCTCCCAATTCCTTCAATTTTCCCTTAGTGGCATTCTGGATCTTGCAGTGGATCTCAGTGTTGCTATCCATGGTCCTGGAATGGGGCGTGGGCTGGGCTCCAGTGGTTCAAGTCACTTCTGTTATAGACACCAGAAGATTGCTGGTTGCTAACATCTTAATTTTATTGATTTCCCTAGGAGGAGTGGCTAAACTGTCAGAGAAATTGGCTTTACTTAGAGAGTATTTTCAGTGCTCCCGACATTCAGAGACAGCTACCAGCAGAGGCCAAAATGTTTTTACAGGTGGATAAATCGTGGAAAGAAATCATGAGAAAAGTTAACCGTTTGCCCAATGCCCTCCGAGCAGCTACTCAACCAGGTATATCCACACAATGATTTGCAAAAAAGCATCAATATCTGTCTATAATAATCATTCTCTATACTGATCATTAGAGTCTAAGCATTAAATAATTAATCATTGATCTCAGGATCCAGTATTAAAAATAATAAAGATAGAAGGCAACCTTTTCATAAACTCAAAAACAAATACTGAGATTTTTGTTTTATTCTCCCTTCTCCCCTTAGCTTGCAACTTCTATAATTAAGGGTTCCTCCCCTCCCCACCGCCATCTTGTTCTTGCAGCCTTGATGCTCAAAGAGCAGGGATACTTCTGTCTCCTGTTGCAAGCTACAAAGCATATCTTTTGTTTGAAACTAAAATTACGTTCTCTGTTCAAACTCCCACAGGCCTTTCACTATCCATTTGACAGATCACTTTTCAAAAATATGACTTTTTGTTAATACAGACACAGATAGAAATCCTTAAAGAAACCCTCTAGCCAGTGCTTAGAATTAAGTTTGGCATACAGCAAGCGTTTAATAAATGTTTTATTGACTTGACTCTCTATTTCAGGAGTTCTTAACCTGGGATCTATAAATTTAAAAAATATATTTTGGTAGCTGTATTTCCCTGTATTTTATGTTGTACATAAAAATATGATTCTAAGAAAGGGTCCAGATTGTGACGAAAAGAGTCTATGACAAAAAAAATTAAGAGAATCTCTGATAAATAGTAAATAACTAAAATATGAGTGTCCATACCATACACAGAAGAAATGCTCATATTTGGAAAGATATTTAGAGAAGGAAATTAGTGAAGGAGGCAGAAGCTAAGTTGGGTCTTCACAAGTGAGTAGAACCCTTCAGTAAGGGAGGAGGCAGGAGAGAAAAGGGAGGAGGAAGGCATATGAAAAGAGAATCATATGAGCAGTGACTTTGGAAGGAATTAAAATGAGTTGAAGAAGCTAATCAGTTTTCCACATTTTTTAATTCCTTGAACTCATGGAGCTCTCATCCAGTTGCTTTATTGAGTAACAACATTTCTAACTGAATATTCCATCAGCTTCTCCACTTCAACACATCTCAAATTGATCTCATCTTCCCCCCAACGCTCCCTTCTTCATAATGTCCCTTTTTCTATCAAGAGCTTCATTATACTTTCAGTGACCCAAGGTCCCAATCTCAGTGTCATCCTCAACTCCTCATTCCCGCTCACCTCGCACATTAGGTAAATTGTCAGGTCATGTCTATTCTACCTCTACAACATCTCAAGTATCTAATACTTTTCCAACCCTTCTCACTTGGCCAAGGCTCTAGTTCAGACCTCTTTCCTGCAGGATTCCAATAGTTTCCCAATTGTTATCCCTGCCTCAAGCATTTTCCCATTCCAACGCATCCCAAAGTAATTTTCCTAAAGCACAGATCTGATCGTTTCTTTGCATTACTCAGTAAACTCTAGTGTCCCCCTATTACCTTGAGGTTCAGATACAGACTCCTTGTTTGGCATTTAATGTTCTTCACAACCTGATTCCATCATACCTATTAGACATTCCTCCCCTTTACACACTCTATGATTTAATCACACAAGACTTCCATCTTCTATTCCCATGCCTTCGCACTAATTGGCTTCTGTTTCTGGAAGGTACTCCATCTTTCCTTCTATCTTTTAGAATCCCTTGTCTCCTTCAAAGTTCTACTGGTTTCACCTCTTACACAAAGCTTCTATCTCCTCTTACCAAATAGCTTTGTATTTTTCTGTATTCATACCATTTGTGTGCATATTGTTTCTCCCAATGGAATATCAGATCCTTAAAGATCAGGACTATTTTTTTTGGTATCTCTTTCCAGTATCTGAAATGACTGTTGACTGATGAATATGATGCCCATTTTTCCAGGGACTTATTATTCTCACTTCATCTGAGTGATTAAAAGAGCAAGCTATTATGACTCCAATTCCAAATAATTGGAATTTAATAAGGAGGTGGTTGAAAATGGAAATATTGGCAAGTATGAAGCAGTGACACCTAGGCCAGACCCCAGACCCCTGCTTCTCTCCCCATCTGCAATCAGGTTCCCCCAAGCAATGCCTGGTCATGCTCTTTTCCTCATATCTTTGAATCTCCCTTAAATTTGAATCTGTTTATCTAAAAGAGCTACACTGGTATAACCAAGTTTCCTCAGCCAATCTGAACACTGCTTTAGAATATCACTCCAAATGATCAAAAACTTTCTCCAAATTTAGTCTAAAGCCCATGATTGATTTATTGATCAATGTGTATCCTCCCCTGGTTAAAGGGGAAGGAGGGAATGGACGTTTATTAAGTGCCTACTGTGTGTCAGGCACTGTGCCAAGTGTTTTATAAATAGTATCTCAGTTGATCCTCATCCTCATTATAAATATTCCCATTTTACAGTTGACAAAACTGAGGCAGACAGAAGTTAAGTGACATACTAGTAAATATCTGACACTGGATTTGAACTTGGGTCTTCCTTATTCCAGGTCTATAGCTTTATACACTGCTGTCTAGCTGCTTGGTATTTTATCACTTACTCTAGGTGGGATGGAGCAATTTGATTTAATCCATAAATAGAATATACACCCACACCCACACATATATATGGGAGTATATATGTATACATATATATACATATATACACATATACACATGAATATATGTATATATGTAAACTTATAGCCCACAAAGGTGTTGTTTTTAGGACTATTATTCTTTGATACACTGGCAATCTAATTGATGTGGGACATCCCTCTAGCTTCCCAGATTGTAACCACCTTATGGACATTCATTCTTTCCAAGTTTCTCCATAAATCCTTCAAGGAGTGACCACTCAATGTGTTGGGGACCTTCTTCTAGTTCTCTTGACATTGGGAGATTGTTAATGACATATGCAGACTGTTCAATGGTTTTTTCCACTCCTTCCATGTGATGGTATCACCTTCTCTTCCTTTCCTGAATCTCTTCCTTGATGTCTTTAACTCTACTTCTCTTTCTCAATTTTTGCTTAGTAATGTGATTAATCTTAGGGAAAATTAATCTGACCAAAAAAGGATGGAGGGAATATCTTCTGAAGACTAATTATATTGGATAATTACATTTATCATGATGTCAAGAGAAAGGAAGAAAAACTTCTAGCAGGTTGTGGTGAATTTAGGGAAGGTCACAGACAAGTGTCCAGGATAGACAGGCATGGAGGGGCTGTGATCTGCATCATTGGAGGGAACTCCAAATCCAAAGCTTAAAGACTGATCTGAGTATGTTGGGAAATGATTAATATTAAATGTGAATGATGAGTATTAAAATTCAGAAATCACTAGTTCTTTGGTAACCACAAAATGGAAATTTGTAATTCACGGGGATATGTCTTATTAAATACATAATCAAATCTTTATAACATTAATGTTTCCTTTTCCCAAAATCACAATCTCTGTATTATTTGCATTTTCAATTTTTACTACAGTTTTACAATTGCTTTTTTCAATGTATAGGACTTCTGGAAACTTTTCAAAATAATAATGCGTTGCTTGACCAAATTCAGAAGTGTCTTGAGGCTTATTTAGAATCAAAGAGAGTTATCTTTCCAAGGTAAGCTTCAAATCTTAATAGATTATCTTTAGAAATTGCTAGTGGTTATCCCCTGATCCAAGACAGGTGTGTATCAACAAACCCCGAATTTTAAGTTCACAGTAACTGAGAGAGGCAAGAAGCTTTGTGCTAAAGTAAACTCAGCAGGCTGTATCCTGTAATGTAGGATATCTTGGTTGTAGAATTGGTCTCAGGGTCTGATAAAATAACAGAATTATAAAAGCACAGAATTTGACAGCTGGAAAGGACCTTATTATCCACATAGTCCAACTCATCCATCAAAGAAATTTCTTGTCTAAAACTTCCAACAAATGGTGACCCAGCCTCTTCTTGAAGACTTCCAAGGAGAGGAAAACCACCACCCTTGGACACTATGCCTTGGGACAGCTCTAATTGGTAGGAAATTTTTCTTGACATCAATCCTACATTTGCATCCTTGCAGCTTCCTTCCACTGCTCCTCATTCTGCCTTCTGGGGTCAAGTAGAACAAGGCTGACCCCTCCTCTACATACTATCCCTTCAGACTCATGAAGAAAGCTACAGTGTTCCTGCCATTACACCCAGTCTACAATCTTATCTTCTCCAGGCTAAGTATGCCCAGTTACTTCAAGTATCTCATATTTCATGGATTGAAAGCCCTTCACCACTCTGGTTGCCTCCCTCTGGGCACTTTCCAGCTTATCAATGTCTTTTTTTAAATTAATTTTTTAAATGTTTTAAATTTTTTTTAATTAAAAATTTTGAATTTTAAACAGTGTTCCACTTGAGATCTGATGAGAGCAGACTATCCCTTCCCTTTTCCTGGAAGCTCTGCCCCTCTTAATGCAGCCCAACATCACATTAACTTTTTGAACAGCCACATCATACTGCTGAGTTATACTGAGTTTGTGGGCTACCAAAGACCCCACATCTTTTTTTTAAATATCAAGAAATATAGTAAAGGAGAAAATTTAGGCATGAATACCCTGACATGGTTAGGAGAGATTATGAAATATGACATTTCAATGAATGTGTGTAGGCATGTTTGTGTGGGA
Source organism: Potorous gilbertii (assembly GCA_028658325.1). Taxonomy (NCBI): domain Eukaryota; kingdom Metazoa; phylum Chordata; class Mammalia; order Diprotodontia; family Potoroidae; genus Potorous; species Potorous gilbertii. Next base: position 13,103 of record JAQQSK010005941.1, read on the forward strand.
CACATCACTAGAGTGTATATCCTAAGATTATAATGGGTGGCCTTAAGTCACTGTGGTATTCTTGTAGTGTTTAATTAGATGTCACTATGGATATCCTCATTTTTATACTGTGAAGTTAGAAAAAAAGATTTTGAATTATGATCCAAAATGATTTGTGTAATTTCTATTGTGTAGCTGGATGACTTCATATTTCCCTGTATATCTTCAGTGAGGGGCTGACATATGCCTGAGATTAGGGTAATCAGTTGTCATATGTGAAATGGAGAGTAATCAATGACCTCCTAGGGTAAAGAGGATCAGATTCCAAAGCAAGAGTCAAGTGAACATAAACCAAAATCCAGGTCAGACCCTGAGCCTGGGTATGGCCAGAGCCCCAAAATCCAAAGGGAAATTTAGATACATGAGTGGTAATGCCAAGCCAGAGAGGTTAGTATGGCTTCGACAGGGATTTTTGATGAGTGGATGAGTAAGTAAATGCAACTTGCTTCCCCAGTGGGAATCTTTTATGATGAAGTCCTCTCTTCTCTGCCCTGCCCCTGTTCTGATTTGGTGGTTTGGTTATGGGTCAGAACCACTTCATTCCACCACATCAGTTAGGCTTAGCCACCATTTCTTTCAACGTGATACTTCCTTGGACTTCAAAGCCATAGATGGCTTGGTGAGTTCTACTAATAATAAATATTATTATTATATGGTGCATTCTAGCCTATCCAGAGGCCCATATTCATGTCAGGACACTAGGTAGGCAATTCTATCATTTCTGTGACAGGGGCGGAGAACTTGAAGCCACATGTGGTCCTTTAGATCCTCAAGTGTGGCCCTTTGACCAAATCCAAACTTCACAGAACAATTTGTTCATGCCTTGTCTAGATTTACTGTATCCTATTCTGGCTGGCCCCACCACAGAAGGAAAGCTATGGGTTCAAACAAGATTTGCATCTGTTTCTTGTTGTCTGAAAATTTGATCATTTCCTCCAAGGCAGAAATCAAATATATTAAGCAGAATAGGACCAAAGACAGCACTCGGGGAGATTTTATGGCATTCCCTTGAGCTAAACTTCTGGTAACTGTGTCAAAATAAAAACAAAAGTTGGTCTTATTTGACATGTAATTGATGAAGTCACTCTGGTTCTTAGTGATTACTGCTTTCCTTTCTACGTGCTCATAAACTATCCCTCTAGTAATATGTCTTAGAATTTTGCCCAGCCTAATTAATTTCAAATTTCCTGTCATGTGGTTTGAAGGATTTACCATACTATCAGGTAGTGCCTAGAGCACTGGGCTTGTAAGACATATGTTTAAGTCTCAACTAAGATACTTATTCTATATGAATTTGAGCAGTTCACTTCATATCCCTCAGCCTCAGTTTTGTTATTTGTAAAATGGAGAAAATAATAACTGTAGTATTTTCCTCACGGGGTTCTTGTGAAAAATCAAATGAGATTGTGGATATAGAAAGTGCTTTGCAAACCTTAAAGCATTTATAAATGCCAGTTATTATTCCTTCCTTTTGTAAATTGGAAAAAACTCTGTCCTGGCAACTTATCCTCTAATTTCCAATATCTTTC
>JAQQSK010005942.1:0-14669 GCA_028658325.1 Potorous gilbertii
TGGGCTCTGCTCGCACCTTTCAGTGCGGTGTGGCCGGTGTGGGGGAGGGGAGGACTCCGCAGGACAGGTACCTTTGCGGTCGGTTTTTCAGGGCTCTCTGCAACGGAAATCTCCTTCACTGTGTTGCTGTTTGACTTCCACTGTTCCAGAATTTTTCAGGAGTTCTTTTTACAGGAAATCTATGGGCTGTGGATTCGGAGCTAGCAAATGTGAGTCTTTCTACTCCACCATCTTGGCTCTGCCCCTTCTTGTAATGTTTTGTAATGGTTTTGAAATGTGAGATTAAGAAATAATCTCATTTTTATATTTCTAGATCTATTCATTAGTTTGAGTCAATACTTGTAACTTAAATGTATTTTTCTCCAAAGTTATTTCTAAACGTTATCAGATAGTGTCTATGCTAGATAGTGACTAAAGGCACAGTGTTCTATGCTCATCTGAGCTGACATTGTTAATGTTACCAATGACCTATATAAGGGCATGGATTGTGTCCTCATCAAATTTGCAGCTAGCCCTAAGCTGTAGGACAGCTACGTTACTCATGACAGAGTCAGGATTCAGAAATATCTTGACAGGCTAGAGCATTTGGCAGAATTTTATGCAATAAAATTCCATCAGCATAAATGTAATGTCTTACAGTAGACTATGAAAAAATATATAGTTTTCAAAGTATGAGATGTTGAAAGTCTGGTTAGAAAGCAATATGTTTACAAAAGAAAAGATTTGTGGGTTTTAGGAGGTAGAGAGCTTAATATAAGTGAGCAGTGTGATAAAGTAGCCAAAAGAAGTAAATGTTATCTTAAATTGAATTAAGTGGATAAAGGCTCAAAAAGGAACTCAAGGAAGAGAGGACCATGCCTCTTCTCTGTCCTCATCTGAACTCACTTGGAATACTGTGATCAGTTCTAAGTGCCATAGTTTAATAAGGGCATTGATAAGCTGTAAAGCATGAAAAAGAAGGGAACTAGAAAGCTGAAGGACTCTGGGAACCTATCATATGAAGATAGGTTGAGATGAACTAGATTTATTGTCTTTGGCTACAGAGAGGAGAATCAGGAGCGATGATTGGCAGTTGCAAAGAGGCAAATTTATACTTCATATTCAGAACAACTTCCTGGTAATTTGACAAGACCAAAAAAGAAAAAAAAGTCTTATTTATTGTTGCCATCTCCATTCTCAAACTTCTTCAAGCAAAGGCTATTTGACCACATACCAGGTATATTACCACCAGAAGATGAGCCCCTTAGATCTAAAGATGTCCATTATACTACTAAGGAAGAGTGGAAGACAGCTACGAGTAACTCCAGTGCTAATAAAGTGGTTGGGTCAAAACCAAATGGAAACTTATCTGTGGGTGCATCTAATGAAAAAAGGGAAGTTTAGTGCTGTAAATATTACTCCTACATAGGAAACCGGAACAGAAGACCTACAAACCAAGCTAAGCTAGATATGAAACGGGTGAATTTAATTCATATGATCATAACATGTAATACTTTAGGCAAGAATCCCTTAGAAGAAATATGGTAGACTTCATAGTCAATAAAAGAGTGAGAAAAGCAATGCTGGGGTATAATCTCAAAATTACAAAATACGATTCATCACAGTATTGCAAGTTCATGCTTCAACCACTGTTCTCAAAGAAGTCAAAGTTAATCAGTTTGATTCTAGAAATGACACCAAAAAAAGATGTGACATTCATCATAGGGGGTTGGAATGCTGAGGTAGGAAATAAATAGATAATTTGAATAAAAGGCACATTTGGCCTTAGAGTACAAAATGAAGTAGAGCAGAAGCTAATTGAGTTTTGTCAAGATAACTCTCTGATCATAGCAAATACTTTTTCAACAACTCAAAAGGCAACTGTAACTGTACACATGGACATCAACAGTTGGTCAATATACTTTGCAGTTAAAGGTGGAGAAGCTCTAGACATTTAAAACCTATAGTTGAATGTTGCTTGAATCATGAGCTTCTTATTGCAAAATTCAGATTTAAATGGAAAAAAAGGGGGCAGGGGAGCTATCAGACCATATAGGTACGACCTATAAATAACATCATTTATGAAAATGAGATAGTAATGAAAAATACATTTGAAGGATTAAGTCTGATAGAATGCCTGAAGAGTTATAGACAGAGATTGGCAATATTGTGCAGGAGAAAACAGCAAATAAAAGAAAATGTCAAATAAAAAGAAGAGAAAGAAAGCAAAATGGCTGTCTGATGTGGCTTTGCAAATTGCTCAGCAAAGAAGAAATGAAAACCTAAAGAAAAAGGAAAAGATACATGCATTTGAATGCAGAATGCTAGAGAATAGCAGGGAGAGAGAGAAGAAGATTTTGTTAAATGAGCAAAATAGAAGAAAACGGAATGGGAAAAAAAATAAATCTCTTCAAGAAAATGAGAGATATCAATGGCAAATTTCAGGCAAAAAATGGGCATGATAAAAGACAAAAATGGCAGGGACTAAACAGAAGCAGAAAAGATTAATGGTGGCAAGAATACACAAACGAACTATACAAGGAAGATCTTAACATCATTGATAACCACAATGCTGTTACTGATCTAAAGCCAGATATCCTGGAGAATGAAGTCAAGTGAGCTTTAAGAAGCATTGCTAATAACAAGGCTTTTGGAAGTAATGGAATTCCAGCTGGGTTATTTAAAATCTTAAAAGATGATGCTGTTAAAATTATACATTCAATATACCAGCAACTTTGGAAAATTTGGCAGTGGCCATTGAACTGGAAAAGATCAATTTATGCCCCAATCCTAAAGAACGGCAATGCCAAGAGATGGTAAAATAACTGAAAAATTATGTTCATTTCACATGCTTGCAAGGTTATGCTTAAGAGTTCGTATTCTAGGGCTTCAGCAACATGTGAACTGAGAATTATCAGAAGAGCAGGTTATTTTATTTATTTATTTATTTTTGGCATGGAAGCAATGAATATGAACTTGGAGAGCCTTTGAGAGAACAATAGAGGACAGAAGGGCCTGGCATGTTATGGATCTTGAGGTCATGAGGAAAGGACATGACTGACCAAGTAAACAACAAGAGGTCTATTATAGCAGTAATTTCTTTTAGTAATGAGTTGGTTTAAGTGGCTGTTGAGTTCCCTTCCAACTTTGGAATTCTGCAACATTTCAGTGATATACACAGTTAACCTACATTACTGATAATCTTTGATCAAACAATCACTTTTATTTATGTTATTTTGCTTCAATATTTGGGGATTAAGTTTTATATATGTTGGTACTTTAGAACAATCTATAAGGAAAGACTTTGTCGAAAAGAATGTATAATTCAAATTGATTTTTGAGAGAGAAAACCAAAGCCTATCCCAGAATTAGTTAATGCTCATCAGTATATACCATCTGACAAGTGAGGGTGAGAGCCAGTGGTGTACAATGTGGAGTTTGGAGCCATGTTGCAAAGGCACAGTAATAAGTATGAAATAAATCACACCAGAAGCACTAACCAAATAGGGAAACTGAAGGAATTAAGAAAATTGTGGTTTCTACTTATGTGTCTCCCTTACCGATAATATATATTTTTATGGTGGGTGCCTGTCAATCTCCTTATTTTGATGCACTCTTGGGACAGATAGGTATGAGAAAATTGTGTGTGTTACTACTGAAAAATACTCTAATTTCCTGATCACCTCCAGGAGGATATTAGGATATATTCTCTGGGGGTGATCAGCCTTCTCTGAAAAAATATGTAAAGGGAAATCTGAGAAAAATAACTAAGTAATTCAGATCTTATCTATTTTTTTAAAAAAATATACATAATTCAGGAGAAAAGATATTTTTAAAGATTATCTGTCTACTTCATATGACCATTTTAATTTACAAATGTTTCTTGAAATGAATCTTCAAAAGATAAACAAATAAAATAACCTTCATTCCAGCTTACATCTGTATGTGTCTTCTGATTGAATATTAAAACAAAACACTAAAAATTAAAATCATTCTCTTTCAATGGGTTGCAAATAGTAGAAGGAAAAAACATAGCTTGGAGGAAATTTTGGAAAGTGAAATTATAGAACTTTTAAGCATAAATACACCACAGATTTATTCAAGTATGGGGTATATATTCTTTTGAGTTAGCTGCTCCCTTCCAGACTATTTCTGAATTCATATCTGGCAAGGAAATGCGATATTAGGAGGAGGGAGAGTGGGAATGATTGAATGGCAGAACTAGAGACTAAATATATGCATTTGTCACAGATCCAGGAGCATTTAAATATGACCATACCTATCATTTTCTCTTCTGATTTATGTAGGACACAAGAGAGTTCTTCCTTAGGTCTAAGATATTGGCAGAAACATGAGACAAAGACTCACGTTTCTCATTTTCTTCCATTGAATTCTGTCCTTTATATCTCCTAGGGCCTTAACAGTTTCTCAAGACTTAGAAAATTCTAATTAATGCTAGGGGAAAAAAAAACGTGTAGCACATCATGAGTAGATTTGGTTCAATCTAATAAGCATTTATCAAACATTTGTTTGAATGCAAGTCCATCCATTGATGGCAGTATTGCAAGTCTATGCTCCAAGTATAGTGCCCGAAGAAGTCAAAGTTGAGCAGTTGTAAGAAGACCTACAAAATATTCTAGAAATGACACCAAAAAAGATATCACATTCATCATAGGGAATTGGAATGCTAAAGTAGGAAGTCAATAGATAAGTGCAATAACAGGCACACTATAGTGAAAGTGAATCAAAGACCTAGTGATGTAGCCAAAATCAAATGTGTTCAAATTCCCTCTAAAGAAGGTAAATAATAACAGCTGGATGGACTGATCAATTAACAAGTGTCTCCTCCAGCCAGTTTCACAGATATCAATGGAGATGTACCAAAGTCCTCTTCATATCCTTATTCGGTTAATTTATTTTTAGGAGAATTCTCTTTTGGGGTGTTAAAGTCCTCCACCACTTGACCTCTTCCTACCTTTCTAGTGTTCTTACTTCTCTCCATGTACTCTGTAATCCAATGACATTGGCTTCCTTTCTGTTTCTTACACGGAATAGTTCATTGTTTGATTGCTGAGATTTTCACCGGCTATCTCCCTTACTTGGAATTCTCATCCTCCTCATCTCTGGCTCTTAACTGCCCTGGTTTCATTCAAGTTCCAACTAAATTTGTGCTTTTTATAAGAAGCCCTTTCCTGCTCCCACTTAATATTGAAGTGCCTTCCCTCTGTTTCTTTTTCATCTCCAAATGTACCCTATAAATACATAGTTGTTTCTCTGTTTAGATTGTGTGCACGTTGAGAGCAGGGGTTTTTCTACCCTACCTTTCTTCGTATTCCGAGCATTTAGCACAGTGACTGAAACTTAGTAGATTTTTAATAAATGTTTATCAATTGACTTCTCCTGACATATTTGGCAGCACCTGCGGATCAATGCTGCATATGTAGCTTCTTTTCCAGCTCCTTTTCTCCACTAGAGGGTAAAAGAGCAGCACCTCTTTTGTGAATGTTATTCCTGAGACCTAGGCCTGTAAGTCTAGACAAGACAGGCACTCAAAATGCTTTGCATCTCAGGGACCACAACACAAAGATGGAAAGAAGTGGCTAGGACAGCTGATTAGCTAATGACATAATCTCTTTTTATGTATGATCACTGATGTGTACATTGATAGGTTCTGTAGGATTATATGCAGGAAATTAAATATTAATTAGCTCTGTAGTTATTTAGTTATTTGTAAGTAATATATCTATTCTTCATAACCGTACCAAATTAGGCACTATAAGACAATATAATACCTGTAAGTAAATGAATGAATTCCAAGTGAGAATTATCAAGGAAACAGTGTAGTTATTTGCTAACTACAGTGTAGTTACGTTATTGCTTCCCAAGACTCTTTACAAAATTTAGTTAATTATTTTTTGATATTCATTTGATAATTTTTTAAAATTGCTTTTCATAATATCATTCATGAATTCTGTTCAGCAGAATTATTTAGTGGTTTTTTTGGATTAAGATAGAAAGTCACTGTCTGTTATATATATATATTTCTGTGATATAGTTTTCACAGTACTTGGGGCAGTCTTACAAATATCCATTCTCTTAGACTGAGAAATGACTTATTTAGGTCAAATTTTAATGAATACTAATTCTATTAATTTTCTACTTGTGATCCTCTTGAAGGAAGAATGGATTTGTTAAAAATGAGCTGTTTAATTTCTTTTAACTTATTTTTAAGGCTGATCTTAGATTTTCAAAGACATGTGCTTAGCACATCATCTGCTTACCTTTTCCCCCACCCCCAGTAAAATGGGCAATTTGAATATGGAAAAAAATAAAATGTGATATATTCACCCACTTGTGCATACACATATGTTTTATGGTTTTCATATTCAAAAAACCTTATTTACTGAAAACAAAACAAAAAAAAAGACAGGTGTTGTACTAATGCATACTTCATTCAGAGTCCTCAGTTGGTTAAGTGTATATATCCACACATATTGTATATATGTACATACATATGCATCCTCAAAATTATTTGAATTCAAATGTCTTTTTTGATCATCTGGTAATCACTGACTGGAGATTCAGAATCCAGATACAAATCAAGCCTCATTTGAGAATAAAGGAAATTAAGGTGAAGGAAATAATAAACTTAAATTATTAGACAAGTAATATATATTTCCAAATGCATATTCTCAGCATGGAAGATATTCTGTTTTAAAGTCATTCCACACATTGGAATCATGTTGAAGAGAAGTAGTTTTGGATACAGGTAACTTTCCTTACAATTATGTAGTAGTTGTATGATTTTTGATAGGAAGGCAGCTAGGTGGCACAGTGAATAGGATGCTGGACCTAAACTCATCTTCCTGAGTTCAAATTTGTCCTGAAACGTTTTGCTAGCTGTGAGGCCCCATGCAAGTCATTTAACCCTGTTTGCCTCAGTTGCCTCATGTATAAAATGAGCCAGAGAAAGAAATGACAAATGACTCCAGTATCTTTGTCAAGAAAACTCCAAATGAAATCAGAGCTAGATGCAACTGAAACAGCTGAACCAATGATCTTTGATGATATGTAACCTCCCAGAGAATCATGTTCCTCATACATAAAAGGATGACAAAAAGACTATTCTGACTACATCAGATGGAGAATAAATATGAAAAGATATTTTTGTTGTAAATATTCCAGCGCATCTATGATTCCACTAATGTAGGTACAATCTACAACCAACAACATAAATTACAACTCATCTGTGGTATCTTGTCCCGTGTGACTGTCTCCCTGTTTTCTTATATAATCTCCATAAGACACCTAACAGACTGCATCCTCTAGGCTGTTTGACTCTATATAAACTATCAAGTACATCACCTGGTCACCCATTATCTCTCACTGTTCCTAGGTTATTAGTTCATCTATCTTCCATATTACACCTCAGTAATGACATTATAAAGCATTTTTCATTTTTGATATGCTTTGGGGTAATTAAAACATCTTTCCATTGACCTTTGGATCACTTGAAACTTTAATATGTTTGTATGTAGTATCAGTAGTTAGAAGATAAGAACAGAGATTGATTAAGTTTTACTTAGATAATATGGGTTTAAGGGTCAGCCAAATGCTGGTTCAAATGTCAACTGTAGCTATGATATTACTTGAAGGGGAAGATTTATAATTTTTTAACTATGATAGTTATTAATTATTCATTAATTATGTAATTATTCATTACACTTGAGCAAGTAAAGCTAGTTGTCTGAACACTATGGATATCCCTAGGGTAGCTCTGGTTACTTTCAATTTACTACCACAATTCAGACTCTTAATATGAGTCAAAAATGTAATCTTTTGTTTTGATAAAATTCAATAAGGTAGAATACTCCACTCCATTTCTCTAAGTTTTGGTTTCCTCATCTGTAAAATAAGAAATTATAAAGTTTCCCCCTCCCTGCAGTTAATTATTTCTCTGTTAATTCTAACTGAATTTATCTTGTTCATTCAAAAGATTTTCAGTTCTAGATAATAAACTCTCCAATTTTAATTTTTACGATAACTTCTACCCTTGATACACACCCACACATACACACCCATATGCATAGACACGTTAGTGTATGTGTTTATGTGTCTGTGTGATGTGTTTATATGTATTTCTACATATACATATATACAAACACATATGCATATACATACGTGTACACACATATATACACATACATATACATATGTATGTGTGGGTGTGGATATGAATGTCCTTTACATATATATATATATATAGTAAAAATTCACTTGGAATTTAACCAAATATGAAACTTACCTCCCCCATCTTAGAAGAGAGGTAACAGATGAGAGGAACAGAATGAGATATAAATTCTCAGACTTGGCCAATGAATGGATTTGTTTTGCTTGACTGTACATACTTTTTACAGGGAATCATTTTATTAATGGTTATAATGTGGTCTAGAAGAGAGGGTAATGATAGATAAGCAAAAAAAGAACACTAAAAATTATTTGAAATGAAAAGAAGGAAATTTTTAAAAAATGATTTCTTCTTTTCTCTCAAGATAACTTGTACGTTGAAAACTCACGGGAATAAGCATGATAATTGTCCAGTTTTCTATGAATTTTTAAGCCTACATTTTTGTAAAAATTTTGTATGGAAATGGAGACATAAAATAGTTTTTCTTCTATTCCTTTTCTTTATATTTTGTTATATCAACCTTTGTTAATGACCTCCCATCATAGGAATTGACTAGAGGAAAAGTCTAAAATTATCTGACACATTTTATATTGCTTTAACATTTTCAAAACATTTCTTATGTATCATGTGAAACAACGCCGTAACTTTCAGGGCACTATTAACATAACTTATGAGACCCTACTGGTATATTTACCTTTAATCGCCAGCCTAGTGAGTGAGTTTACAAGTATTATTTAATGCCTACCATGTGTTAGATGCCATGCAAAACAATGAGAAGAAACAAAGAAGTTGTTCCTCCCAAAAGAAGTTACAGAATAGAGGATGGGACATAGTGGAGAAAAGGCATGGGAATCAAGATCAAATCCAGAGAATAATAAAGTAGGAAACATAGTAGACCCGTGTCTTTTCTTAAAATGGACATTCTAAAAGGAACTGAGAGATAGGAGGATAAATTGCCAGGAAATTACTAATCTAGTAGGACTTTTATCACAGGTTAGGTTACTTTCCTCTTTTTTATTCCTCTTATTTAATTCTAAAATATTTAAAGTCAAAGCAAGAAGAGAAATACAGACAAAGAGAGAAAGTGGGACTTATTATTAAATATATTTTTCTTAGCTGAAATAGAACGACACCTAGCCTCGATTGTAGCCTGACAATCCTTACTCTTGCCTCTTCCAGCAAGCTCAGAAATCTATTACTCTAACCAAGAATGTAAATACCTAGGTGAGATTGGTAGCATAGAGACACAGAGGGATAAAGATTATTGAGAGTATAAATGAATCAGCACTGCTCCGTTCTTGATCTCAGAAAGTGATAAATAGCAGTTTACTACATCAAACCATAAAGTCAGAGTGTTAGGCCTAAAGGGAACCAGAATGTGGCATGGTGGAAAGAGGTTTCAGTTGGGCACATCATTTTCCTCTCTGTGCTCTTGTTTCTTAACCATAAAAAAGGGAAGTTCCATTAGATAATGTCTAAGGCCATGTTCAACTAGAGCTGCATTGCTTCAAGTCCAAATCCCTTAAAAACCGGTTCTTCAAATATTGACATGACCACTGACCCGAAGGTCACCACCAAGATCCTTCTCCAAAACCAAGGCAGGAAAGCCAGGGACTGACCAGCCACCAAGCCAGAGAAGGAGAAGTCCTAGGCACAGTATTCAAAGAGGAGGATTCTGCAAATTCCAGGAAGGATATTTTGGGAATCCTGGAACCAAGTGATGGAGAGGGGAGGAGCCCTGCATCTGGACTGGGCATGGGCTCAGCTCCTTTTTCAGAACAGGACAGGGACTGCCTAGGTGACTGAGAACCTGGCAGATATTCAGAGACAGAAGGAGGGTGGAACTCCCACTCACTCCCAGCTTGGGGAGCCCCCCTCATCCTCACACTGCTGGCAGACTGATTCTCCCAAAGCTCTATTAAAGAGAAGAGGGAGGAAAGACTCCTACCTGAACCTGGAAATTTGACCTTTGAAGTTGGCATTGAAAGATGGTTGAAATGTTGCATCTTCTGATGTCTAACACTTCCTGATTTCGTTTGCAAACTCGGGGACCACCAGATGGTGCTGTTGCCCCTCCCTGAACTAGGGAGGGAGGAGAGGGTGGTCCCACTCTGTTTGGCATTGAGAAACGTGGAATTTTAGGTTTGGAAATGATGCTCTAGACAATATCTGAAAGGGAATCCTCACCACAGCAGACACAGCAAAGGACCTGGAAGCAGGGAAAAGCAGTTACTATTTCCTGAGAGGTCCCATGTCTTCTCCAGAAAATACTATTCATCAGGTATGCACAACCACATCACATGACTGGTTCGTTGAACTTACAACCCCTTAAAAATTCCTTATTCTTCTTTGTTTCTTTAGATAAACTATTAAAATCATGCCTCCTCCATCTTATAATTGTGAAGTCAGTTTTTGGACATAAGAGAAAGAGTACATATTTATCGCTATTACATTTTATCTTATTAAATTCAATCCAATGTTCTAAAAACAAAAGAAAATTAAGTTAGAGATGATAGATTTAAAATACATACAGCACCTTATATTTTTGAGGAAGACCAATTGTTTTGCTAGAGTATGCATGTTTATGAGAATCTTATTTTCTGCTTTATTACTTATTTGTTCACTCATTTATCTATATATCTGTCTATTCATTTGTTCATTCAATGTGGGACAGTGGGAAGGATGGATTATAAATATATGTGAAAATAGATAAATTAATTTAAAAAAACTGAGGCCAAAAAAAGATTATGTATTTTGGTCAAAGTTGCACAGTTTGCTTTATCCTTCAGTTAACTATATCTAATCAGAAATCACTACACTCTATATTACTTTTAAAAACTGCACAAAGAAAATAGCTATATTTCTTCAAGTTCTTCAAGTTCAAAACTGCCTCTACTATCTGCTGGGGTTGGTGTGTCAAAGATGTTTCAGGGGGGAAAACACAAAACTAAACTAAACTAAAAACCTAAACTTCCCTTCCCCTGAAGCATGTGTGTGTGTGTGTGTGTGTGTGTGTGTGTGTGTGTGTGTGAGACAGTAAAGGACTGGTATGGAAATATGTCAGCAGATGGAATTTGCAAATGTCCTTGGATCTAATATCTCAAAGTCAAATAAGAACTTGTGATTTCATCAAAAGAAGAAGTCTTTCAATGAAAACGACTATAATTCTTTTATAACTTATAGAGGGTTTATAGAGAATAGTAAGGATATTGAGAGGATGAAATGGCCACCAGTATGAGAAGCATTATTTGCACAGAGATCATCCTGACTCCAATTCCAGACCATATCCACTATAGCATACTGACAATAAGGCACGAGATTTTATTTCCAAACATTCGTGAAATTAAATTAAATGTTGGTGGGGGTTGCATTCATTATATGGCTGATTATGGGAAACATTGCATATGAAATGTTCTCTGTCACTACTAGGAAAGAAGAAACCAGAAGTTTAAATCCCATGATAACATGAAGAAACTCATAGTGTTACAAATAAAATTGGATATTTTCTGGAATACAGCTGTTCAAGGCAAAATACTGTTGTTTTGGTAATTTAAAATGTTGCAACATCTGCTTTCTTACAGTATTTTAACATGTTAAATTCATAAGCTGTGATAACTGCTTACATTTTATTTAATGAAGCATTCCTGAGAAATGGAAAGGGAGAAAACAAGAAAAGAGTTTTCATTTTCACGAAGATGTGACTGCTACACATATTTCACACTTGTGAAATAAAACAATTTTTATTCATTTTCTCAAGAATGTGACTTATGTAGAACAGGAGCATGAGGCAGTAGGAACTCTTGAGCTTGTCTGGTCCAAACTGTTGAGGCCCAGAAAGGGGAATTGACTAGTCCAAAAATCACAAAGGTAGTAAGGAACCCGGGTACAATTTGAACACAGGTGATCAGTGTTCAGAAAAAAAAAAAACCAAAAGGACTCATTCCACCGTCACAAGTGTCTTTAAAAAAATAAAAAGTAAACTACATCATTTAAAATCACCAAAAAAAATCATCATTTCCATAAACAACATGATACAGAAAAAGTTGATTACATATAAAACTTCAAATCACTATTACATAAAGCTTACACTTTTTATCTTAAAAAAGTATGTAATAAATTCAATTTGCTACTATCAAAACTGTTCAACTTGTCTATGTTTTCTTCTGAGTATCCTTCTTTCCTCAGTTTTTTCTTTTCCTTTTAGATGATTCAATGGCTCTCTTTTTTTTGTTGTTGTTGTTGACTCATCCTTCCTTTGGGGAAAAAGAGAAAGAACAACTTATATAACAAATGAGAACAAACAACAAATCCACAGACTGACCAAATTCCAAAATATATGTTTTGCTTTTCATATTGAAATCTCTTTTTGAGGTCTGAGATAGATTGTCTTAATTGTCTGGGAGTTGTGTCAGGTCATTGAAGTGATCAGAGTTCTTAATTCTTTCAAAATAGTTTTCTTCATAATATTATTGTTAATTGTTGTAGCAAAATGACTGTCTGTTCATTTCATTCTGCATCAGTACACACAAGTCTTCCTAGCTCTCAGAAAATACACCTTTTGTCACTAGAAAATACTATTCATCAGGTTTTATATTGATCAGTAGAACAGATTAGGTTTATAGTATAGAGAAGAAAATTAAATATGATATTAGCATGTTTTTTCATAAACAGTGATAAACACGATTGCATTACAACCATTAGGTAATTCAATAGTAATCTGAGAAAAATTAGATTAATAATATAACACATTATATACTATCATAAGCTTCAAATGGATTCATAGTATTAATATTAAGTCAAATAGCATAAGGCATAAATAATTTAGAGAAGCAAGGAAGAAAATACTTTATACATCTATGGAGGGAGAGAGAAGTATATGACAAAACAATAAAGAGAGGCTCACAGAAGATAAAAGGAACAGTTTTGATTATATTAAACTGAAAAAAATGTATAAAAAAATAAAAGCAGTCATATTTTTGAAGGAATAAAGTTAACTGGAAAAAATTCTTTGCAGTAAGTTTCTGTTAAAATTCTGATATCTAAGGAATATGAAGAAGTAATTCAAATGTATCAGACTTTTCCCCAAGAAATGGTCAAATTATATGAATGATATGATATTAATGATCTCAAAGGAATTATGGCCATTAACTCATATGAAAAAAACACAGTCCAAGTCATTATTAGGGAAATTAAACAAAAATAAATATGAGACACTGGTATGCTATGACGCTCTGTGTCTCCAGTTTTGCTCTTCAGAATTTTATCAAAAAATATATGCAATATTGAATTCATTCCTAAGTGCCCAATTTTAGAAAAGTCAATAGACAAGCTGGAACACATTCAGCAGATAGTGACCAAGCTGATGGAAGATCTGAACAGCCCACGATATGAAAATTAGTTGAAGGGCCTGAGGATGTTTAGTTTGAAGAAGAAAAACTTAAAGAAGTCTTTTTAGCAGTTTTAAAATATTTGAAATACTCTTTTAAGAAAAAATGATTAGAATTATTCTACTTGGCCTGGGAGGCCAGTTAGATGCAGTGCTGTAAGTGAAACAGAAGAGTCAGATTTAAATCTTATCCTGAAAACGGTTCTTAAGATTTTAATTTGTAGAAAAGTAAAATGGTCTATCTAGCGGGGGTAATTGGCTGGATGTCTACCTGGATGTCTATAACCCAAGGCTTAATAAGCATTTGTCAGCAGTACTATAGCAGAAATCTTATTCAGGTTCAAGTTGGACAGGATGGCCTCAAATTCCTTACAGTTATAAAATTCTGACTCCAAATTGCCACCCCATCACTATGGCCATTAAAATCAATGAGTATAAGCAGAATTACTATAGAATTGAGAAGATGATAACGCAATGTATATTTTTTCTTGATTTAGATCAAATTAAGCTAATTGGAAAGGCAAAAGTGAAGTGAGTGATAAGCTTACAGAGGTCACAAAATAAATTTTAATCAATCTTAATATGTAATATAATAGGGAAGGGATTGTAAATTATTTAAATTTTATCTAGAATAGATAGATATAAGAAGGTTGTTTTAAGTGTCACTGTCACTATTTTCCTATGGCTAATAAATATTACATGACATATTTAGATGTTTTATTTGTATCCCAGTGCCTTGAATAATGTCTGGTCTACAGTAGATATTTAAAAAATACTGTTGAATGGATGAATAAATATCAACTCTTGATGAAGTCATACTGGACCAAAATTTTCATTGTGAGAAACGTCACTGAAGGTATTATTCATTTTATGTTTAAACAAACAACATGGCATACTAGATATATGGCTGGCCATATAGTTGGGAAGATTTCCTCTTAAGTCCATTCTCTGATTCATATTAGCTGCACTACATTGAGAAAGTCAGCTGACCTCTAACTGTTCCAGACAACTTTCTAAAACTAGCAGTTGCTAACATGCATCAGTGAGGAGAGTTACCCTACCATGAGTTTCCCACATTGATGAAATCACAGATGCAGAACAAAGCAAATAAAACCA
>JAQQSK010005943.1:0-14669 GCA_028658325.1 Potorous gilbertii
GATGGAGGGAAATATAGTTAGTCTTACCCAACACGACAATTATGGAAGTCATTTGCAAAGCTACACAGATATGGCCTATATTGAATTGCCTGCCTTCCCAAAGGGAATGAGTGGGGAGGGAGGGATGGGGAGAATTTGGAACTCAAAGATTTAGGAACAACTGTCGAGTATTGTTCTTGCTATTAGGGAATAAAGAATACAGATAATGGGGAATAGATAGTTATCTGGCCCTACAGGACAAAAGAGAAGTTGGGGATAAAGGCAGGGAGGATGATAGAAGAGGGGGCAGATTGGTGATAGGGAAAATTAGCATGCTTTGTGTGTTGGGGTGGGGAGAGGGGACAAACGGGGCTAAAATTTGGAACCCAAAATTTTATGAAAATGAATGTAAAAAGTTAAATAAATATATTAAAAAAACACTTCAGTGGTTCCCTATGAAAAAAAAAGAATCAAGGATACTAAACCTTTTAAGTCATGTCCATATGCTTATGACTCCCTCTGGCAGTCTGATGAAGCCTAAAGACTCCTTTTCAGAATCATAGTTTTAAACGTATGAAATGAAAGAAAGCTTACAATGAAAATTAGTTAAACCATGTTTCACAAGCCCCACCTTGAATCCTTAGCCTACATAACCATCAAGTTTCCTTCATGTTCCACATCTCTGATCTCATAGATAAAAATAATTATTATTTATTATTTATTTTTCTTGGGCATTTTCCTTTACAAAAATCAAAGAAAAAAATACATACATACACAGGGCAACAGAGAGAGAGAGAGAGAGAGAGAGAGAGAGAGAGAGAGAGAGTCAAAACATAGGAAATCTAAATCACTAAAACTCTGAGTAAACACAAAGATATCAAAAGGTGTATGAAAGTAAATTCCAGTGATTCAAATGATTAGGACACAAATATTGCTCAGTCAGTCAAATAGTATTTGGTTAATAATCATTTCTTTTGAGCCTACTGAATGATAAACATTATTCTGAGTACAGTGGAAGGCAAAAGACAATTCCTGATTTCCATTTTCTCAGTCTAATGAGGAAGAGAAGATGAAAACAGGGTTGTTGTTGTTCCTTATTCTCAAAGCAGTACAAACAAGCCATATAAAAAATAAATTGCTGGAATGGGTTCAAGAGGTAGCAGCACATATATATTTAGAACAGTATAGAACTGCTCTGCTCAGAGTCTAGATTCCAGCTGGAGCTGTTTGTGTGACTGAGAAGCCTCCTAGCAAGACATCCAGGGTGCTTTCATGGAATAGAAATCATTGGACCAGGACTAGGCAAATCACTTTGGAGACTGCTTCAAGAAGAATCCAAACCTCGTTCATCTCAGTGGATACTGAAGGCCTGAAATGGATAATTTACAGGCACTCACTGCAATATGGAGCTGACCAAGCTCTTTATGCCCCTGTGGTCAAGTTGCTCCTACCACCTTCAGAACCCCTTTCTAAACATTGAGCTTTCTTCTGCCAACTTCTCCTGTTTTTCCTATTGCTGGTCATCATCTTGATCCTTTGTCAATTTCACTTGTTCTCCTGCTTAACTACCAACATCAGGAAACTTGATGTATATCCCTGGTGGCTGCCTATACTGGATTAATAAGGTCTGATCTCTGGGCTGTGAATCTACTATTACTATCAATAACATGAACAGTTAGAGCAGCTCTAAGGGGCTCAACCTAATGCCATATTTCCTGCCTACTTCATGGTACATGTGGAAGCCATCTTGGAATAACAACCACAGCCTGACCAGCACAAAGGGTGTCCAGAGCCCTGCAAAACTTAGCCAGTGACTTGGAAAGATTCCAGTGGAGTAGTTTCTGCTCTTGAGTGAAGTCTCGGTTCTCTCATTACTTCAGTCCTCTTCCCAGAGAAGGGATTTTTCAAGATACCAGACATTTTTCTCAACCTTAGAGCTATTGTTAGACCTGACCAACAGAAAATCTATTAAAAAAAACTGATTCCCCAACATTGCCATTTCAGCCAGTCAAAGCCACTTTGAAATCAACCCCTTTATTCTGTAGCTGCAAATGATGGAGAGATAGAGATTATTATTCCAGCATTAGATACTTCACTTTGGGGCCTTTAGAAGATGAGCACAAACTGAAATGAGCACAGTTCATTTCAGTGGATACACTGAAGGCCTGAAATGAAAGATGAGTCATTTGTGACTTTCACCTTTGGAAGTAACCAAGAGCCTATCTACCATGTGTCATCGTCACCACTTCCAGAACCTCTCCTTAGAAGTTGACACCATCTCTGCCAATTTCTTCACCTGACTCTCCTTTTGCTGCTGGCCCAAACCTGACTCTTAGAGCAGTGCAAAAATATGCTCTATTGCTTCACCACCCACACTCTAAAACTAACTTATGAAAGTATATCCTTGACACCTGTAGAAATTACAGACTTGTACTATCAGTTAGAGCAGCACCAACTGCCCAACACATTGCCATGTTTCCTGCCTGCTTTAAAGGTACATAAGGTGATGCCTACCCAAGACTGAACCACTATCTCCATGACCAGATCAGCAGCCAACCAGGCCCCTGAAATGCTTCAGCTGAGGATTGTTAAAAAAAAACAACCCAAAACACCTGACTCTAGATCTGACTTTCCATCAAATCAGCAGCAACCTGAAGCAGTACCTCTTGCCTGACCCCTCATCACTCAGTTCTCCATGTAGAGGAGGAATTCTTCAATTCACCACTGCCAATTTCATATAAACAAGGCTCTTTTGTTTCATTTTGGAATGGATCTAAAGAAAATATTTGAGAAGACACCTCCACCTAATTTTGGTGCAGAGGTGGGAAACCAGTGGGAAGTGGGATATTGCATAGAGTTACAAATAATTTTTTCTATATTAAAAAAAGGGAAGAGTGTAAGACTCTTCTAAATTCAGAAAGAAATAGAACAATAAGGGCATTGGGGTAAGGATAAGGGAGGGATCTTTAGGCAGATAGGAAGGGAATAGGCTAAAAGTGGGTATAATTGCTTGTTTAGATTAATGGGAATGGGAGGATGAGGAAGGGATCCTTGTAGGGGGTGGTAGATTAAGTAATAGGAGGGGAAGGTAGTGGATAGAAGTGCAGTAGAGGTGTCAGGAGGAATAGGAAATAGGAGATATGTATAAACACAAAGATCAGGAGTAGAATTTGTTAGGGACAAAGGAGCAGTGGTGATAATCATGGTTGTAGAAAAAGTTAAAGGTAAAATAGATTCAATCAAAAGACAAAAAGAGGGATCCACACTATATATAATCCATATTCATCACATTGATTTGGACATTTTAAAGATTGGAATATTTCTGTGATGTAGAAATGATAAGTTGGTAGACTTGAGAAAAGATGGAAAGACTTGGACTTATGAAGGAAGAGGTTATTCATCCTCAGAGAAATAGAGGACAAATTAGTACAGTCTTACATAGATGTGTATGAATATGTATGTATGTATGTATGTGTATATATATATATATATATATATATATATATATATATGAGTAAGATTACAGATATCTAAGTATGTTTATACATATACAGGCAAATGTATGTATATCTCCATGCATGTATGTCTATGTATATATAGAAACAAACAAAATATAACTCATGGTCCATGGCTCCCCAAGACTCTTGTGTCACACATACTAAACCTGACCATAGGATCCTTATACAAAAAGACCAATATCCTCTCCCTAATTGTCTCTCTCTTCTCTCTCTCTCTCTCTCTCTCTCTCTCTCTCTCTCTCTCTCTCTCTCTCTCTCTCTCTTTCTCCCCCTCCCTCCCTCCTTCCCTGCTCCCTGCTCTCATCAATTTATAATTGACTTTTTATTGTGTTTTTTCTAGAAATAACACTAGAAAAATTCCTAATTCTAACATCAGTATAGCTTGTGACTAGATTTCCCCAAATTTTGATAATAACGCCTCCAGCTTCCACACAAGAGAGAGAGAGATTATAGTGTTATAGGCTTTGACTGACTCTTACAACTTGAACTTGTGCTAGTAGGTGGGATCTTCAAAAGTTTAGTGGTTATCTGTCCTTCCATGGTCCTAGGGATTACTCTGAGAATTTTGGAATATCTAATACAATTGCTTCATGCCCCTATTCCAGTGTATTCTCTCCCAATATAATTCACTAGGTCCAATTAATATTGCTCCCCTATTATTGATTAACCCAGTAATTAGTGCCCCACTCTACTTTAAACAATCTACGCCATTTATCTTTTACAAAGGGATGTTTGGTTAGAAGATATAGCAAGTACAGCAGTTATTCTCAATATCAGCTTTACATTTCTTTTTCTACCAAGGTGATGTTTGGAGACAGTGGGCTAAAACTTAAAATGTTTACTACAAAGTATTCACTCCAACTAAGTTTACTTACTAATGTAGTATAGCCAATGAATGAATAACCCTTTCCTGATGAACATGGCATCTTATGTAGTTGATTGTTAATCAGTCTCTGCTATGCAGAATTGATCAGGTCACCCTTCCAGAAAGTTGACCACTGACTGGGTTTGGCTACCAGCAAACTGCAAGAAAGACTCCAGTTTCTTTCTTTCTTTCTTTTCTTTCTTTCTTTCTTTCTTTCTTTCTTTCTTTCTTTCTTTCTTTCTTTCTTTCTTTCTTTCTCTCTCTCTCTTTCTTTCTTCCTTCCTTCCTTCCTTCCTTCCTTTGTTTCTTATAAATAGTATTTTACTTTTTCCAATTATTTGTAAAGGTAGTTTGTTTTGTAAGATTTTGAGTTTCATTTTTTCTTCCTCTCTCCCTCCTATGCCCCCTCCCCAAGAAGGCTAGCAATCTGATATACGTTATACTTCTGCAATCATGTAAACATACTTCCACATTAGTAATGTTGTAAAAGAAGAATCACAACAAAAGGAGAAAACCACAAAAAAAACAAAAAAAACTTTTAAAGAGTGTAAATAAAATGCTTCACATACAATACCAGTAAACTGCATTCAGACTACTCATTTTTTTCCTCTGGATTTGGATAGAATTTTCCACCATGAGTCTTTTGGAATTGTCTTGTATGATTGTATTCCTGAGAAGAGCTAGGGCAATCATAGTTGATCATCTGCCTTTTTTTCCCTCTCCTGTCCAATTTTCTTCATTTCTTTTTTTTTAATTCCAAATATGTCATTCTCTCCATTGTAGCCTATATACATTTTATATCAGTTTATTCTCTGAATTATGTCACCTGTTCTCTGATACATCTTCTTAATTCTTCATTAAAAGTTTTGAATTATGATCTACATTCCACACTAATCTCCTCTTAAAAGGAGATTAAATATGTTTAAATTTTTTTAGCTTTTGTGTTTCATGATCTTTGGGAAATTTTCAGAACTTGTTACTAACCAGAGATTTGGAATTTATTTTTCTTCAGAATATAACTATATTCGAAGAGAGGCTTTGGCCTCTCTTCGAAGTTTTATTTATATTTTCTTTTGTCTACTTGTAAGCTAGGTTTACACTCAAGCTGAATTCCTTGCATTTTTACTTGTGCTGTCTTTCTTCTATTTCCAATAATTTGTTTCTGGTTTCTCTGGAATGTAGCAGATGTTGAATAAATACTTTCTGATTGACTGATGGGTGCTAATTTTGGGGATTTCATTCCACTGTTGCACAAATCTTCTTAATTTCAACATTATCAGTTTTCTTTCCCTGGAATGCAGAGCCCCAGTTCAGTTCCCTGACCAAAGTAAATGCTGAGAATGGAAGACAAAGCTGTTCTTAGGCCTCTTTCACTTTTATATGTTTCCATGATGTCCACATCTTCTACTTCCCCTTCCATTTTTTTCCTTCCATCTCTTTCTTTCATAAGGCTATGCAGAATCAGTATCTGTTACCTCTTCTGAGATGGGAGTGGATTTAAGTTCACTTACTGCCTTTAGTGGACCAGGCAGTGACCTACACAGGTAATGTTAAAACAAAAGCTTACTAAGTTGTTTGCAATGACTGTGCCCATTGCATGTCATGAGTTAAGGATGTAGGCAATATGTGGGAGCTCTAAATATTACACTTATCTGGTTTTATGACATTTTTAACTGCTCAATATTTCTTCTTATTTTATGTATTCAGATTTTGCTTCTTCATATTTGTGATGCGTATTTTCTTTTCATTTGTTTTTCCCTCTTATAGAGAAACTTACAAAAAAACAACTATTCCTCCCATACCCCCAATCTTGTTAGCTATTTCTGAATTGACTAAATCCAATAAATATTCACTCCATCTAGAGTCAATTCAATATTTTAGTAGTTATAGAAATTCTAACTCTATTGTTATCTTAATCCCTCGGAATCTGCATCTTTTTCATATCTCTTGTATTGAATTATAGGAGTCATTATTTAGAAAGATACTGGAGAAGTGATTTCCCTGATAAAGAAAATGTCTCAGTTTTGTTCTCATAGTTTAATCTTTCTCCCCAGTACCAATTTCAGTTGAACAAGTGTTAAACTGAAAAGAAAAAGTTTATATTATTTCTTGCAACTTATTTGTATTTCCTTGTTTTGTCTGTTGACACAACTAGTATCCCCAAATGTTTTAAATCTTGCTATTTCTCATCTTTTTTTTATCCAGCTGAAATAGCTCTAACACACACCAGAAAATATTGCTTCTGTCAGTCAGAGTAACACTAGCATTCAAAACCATTCTGGGGCATGTCAACAGCATTATGGGGGACCTTTCTCAGGGAATACAATAGGTTTATAGGACTGAAGAGAGTTAAATTGATCAAAATATGAAGAGGATTAGGGATGGCAGCTAATAGAAAATGATAATGTTCCTAAAAGAGGTGAAAACACTGATTAGTTGCATGAATTCAATCAAACCACTTAAGTAAAATATATATACATACAAATATATATGTACACACACATACATACACACTTATATGTGATTAAACACAGGATTATAGAGTTGGAACAGACCTTAGACATCGACACACATTCTAATTTTATAGATGAGTAAACTGAGTCCCAGAGAAGTTAAATAATTTTTTATCCAATCAATTAATGGGATTCATGGGTAGAGAGTCAAAAACAAGTTTATTTTACTTAATTGTTCATTTTTAATTGAATATGACAGATATACCTAAGTTTCAGTTAAAGGAGAGAAATCATATTCAACTCTTTGTGACCCCTTTGGGGATTTTTGTGGCAGAAATACTGAAGTGGTTTACCATTTCCTTCTCCAGCTCAATTTACACATGACTTGCCTAGGGTCATGCAGTTATTACATTTTGGAGCCCAGATTCAAAATCAAAAAGATGATTTTTCCTGACATTCTATCTACTGCACTACCTAGCTGTCCCAATGAGAAAAGGGTACATTAAAAAGAAATTGTTGAATCACAAAACAGAAGTAATTTAAACTGTCATTTAAATTTACAGTTTTTTTTATTTTTTTGAACTTATCAATACTTAACTGTACTCTAGTACCATAAACCTCTCCTGCTGAACTCTTCAGCTATTTTATGCTGGAAAAATATTTCACTCTGGTCTCTTATTGCCTCAGCAGCTCCAAAATTTAATTCAAGGTGTTATTTTAAAGGTTTCTGAAAGAGAATTTTGGTGTTCACCTGAGCTGCTACCTTAACTTTTCTTCATGAGGCAGGTAGATGGCACAGTGGATAGTGTGTAGACTATGGAGAAAAGAAGACCTAAGTTGAAATCCTTCCTTAAATACTTGCTAGACACATACACACATACACACACCCACACAAACACACACACTAGTTGTGTGATCTTGCTTTACCTTTTGAGGTAGGTGCTGTTATTTTTCTCATTTTTATAGATGAGGAAATTGAGGCAGAGTGAACTTAAGTGATTTAGGGTAAATCATTTTGAAAATCTTTAAGTGATATGTAAATGTGAGTTATTATTTGGTATTATGGTTGTTTCTTTCTCTTTGAATATATCCCCCTTGGCTAACAGTCCAAAAGCAAACTGTGTCCATTTTTACATTACTTGAGACTTTAAAGGACATCTAGCACAAGGCCACCTTCATTTTATAAAGAATTTAATTAATTTAAGTGATTAGTCTAAGGTCATACATATACTAAGTAGAAGAATTGGGCTTTAAAACAAAGTTCTCTGACTGTAATTGAAAGAAATATTCTTTTTTTTTGAAATCATTTTTTTTATTTTAAATTAATTTATTTAACTTTTTACATTCATTTTCACAATATTTTGGGTTCCAAAATTTTCTCCCCATTTGTCCCCTCCCCCCCTCCCCAATACACTGGACATTCTAATTACCCATATCACCAATCTGCCCTCTCTTCTATCATCCCTTCCTTTAAAAAAAAAGAAAAAGAAAAAAAGAAATATTCTTGAATCTGCCAATACCTATACTTCAATATCATTTTCTGGAATAGACTGTTCCACACCTTGGTGCCATGGAATGAAGAAAACTTATATTTGATTGGTAATAGACTTTCCTGTGTCAAGAGAGGGCAGCAGCCAGGGAATTGTGTTTCTTCGAGAGCATATGAAAGAAGCAGACACCTGGCTACCCACTTAACCTAATAAGGCAGTTGACAGAGAATTTCTCTGAACCCCAATTCTTGCTTAAAGAGATTTTTCTAGGCAGCATTTCCTGGAATATAATGTCCTAGCTGGAGAAGGGAGATTTCCTGGGTAGATTCAGCCTTGGAGGCCACCAAATGTGACCCCAAATTTGAGAGTTCCTAGTTTGAAAGTTTAGAAATAGACCTTTGTAGAGAAAAAATTATTTCCTAATGCAGCATTCTCCTTAGAGAAAGAAGAGACTCGCTCATCTAGTTCCTATCTATGTACTATTTGAAGATACAAACCACAGAATGTTGAACAGAATGGCAAGAGATCTATTCCTGTCACTCCATTCTCACTATTTCTGTGAGTTGTTTGCACAGTTAAGCTCTTATGGGAAACAGAGTGCTTGTTCAAGAGTCTCCATATTATGTTTACCTTCCTGGGGGAGTTTATTCACAGCATGATACAATGAGGCATATCAGTACCATGTATAATTCTGTGACAGGACCCTGTAGGAATACTCCAGAATGTCAAAGGTTTGCCCCAATAGCAATCCCAAGCTTACTTCTCTTCTGAGAGGAGCTGATGGCCTATTTGAATGCTTTATGTACATATCTGTGATAAACTCCTATAAACCCTTTGTATATTCTGTGGGACAAAATCAATACCATCCTACCTAAATGCATTTTTAACTTGAGGGTCCATATGGGAATATGTAATCCACATTTGGAGAAATAGAGATACAAGTTGAATACAATTTCTATTTATAGGTCTTCCTTAAATAATTCCAGGTGAGTGAAATGAGCCAAATAAAGAGATAATGATCCCTGCTGGGGCAATTCCCAGAATAGGGCCAAGTCTATGTGAGTCTAATATCCATGGGGAGGTTTAGGGTTGTTAGCTACACAAACTTTGACTGAGTAGTGAGGAAGCATGATGTTGTGTAAAGATCACTGTATTTGAAACATATTTACCTAGTACTGACCACAGAGCTTACAAGCTTAGGGATCATGAGAAACGCCATGGCGGTCACAACTATGAGGTAGTTAGTACCAAATTAATTTATTAATGCCTATTGTTCAAGACCCAATTTATGACTCCCTTCCCAGATCAAGAACTTAATTTCATATGTATGTATGTATGCATATATATATATATTATTTGTGTGCAATGTTTGCATGTATGTATATGTGTGCATACATATGTGTATATGTATGCATTCATACACATATGTGTGTGTAAAATTTTAATTCTTTCCTAATTCAGGAAGACTTCTCCTCATATCAAATTCATGATGTAACAACTTTCTGTAGCATGACTTACTCTGCAATTAAAATCATAAACTCCCCTACCCACCCAATCTGAGTTGTCATTGCTGTTAGTTTAACAAAATTATATTGCTATTAAGTTATGACATTCCCTTTTTGTTACTCATAAACTTTGAATATAAATCATGTGGCAAATACATGTCTCACCTGACTGTATCACTTAGGGACTTCTGAATCTCCCCCAGCTCCCAAGAAGCTCATTATTGGGAAAACCTCATCAACTTTGGCACTCTACCTCATCACCACCCTTTGTGTCTCTGATTAAAGGATGAGGTCGTGAAATCCAAAACCACAATTGAAGGGAGAGACTCAGGTTAGGACATTTCATTTCTTACCTGGCTGCAATAATTTGGGGCTTTTCTACAACACTGTGGCACTGGATACCTTCTCCATCTTCCCCTTCCCCTCAGCCCCCACTTTTCACCTTCCTTTTGTATCTGTCTTCCCCCTTTAGGTTGCACCCTTGATGGTAAGGGCTCTTTCTTCTTTTTTCTTATTCATATCTCCAGTTCCTGGCATGATAAGTGCCTAATAATATTTATTTACTGATCAATTTTAAACATTTGATTTTACAAATAAATGAGGTTGTTTGGATTCCTAGAGCAAGATCATATTATTAATCTGAACAAATGGATAGAGATATAGAAGAAGAAAACATATCTCATGCTGGCCAGATACACACACACACACACACACACACACACACACACACACACACACTCTCACATGATAAGAAAAAAAAAGAATGAGACTGATTAGACTCACTGTTTTGTCCAGTTAAGTGGAACTATTTGGCAGAAACAAGATGACAGAAAGAGAGGTATTTTTGCCTTACCTCCACATCAACCTAGAAAGTACACCAGATCAAATTTGAATGTGAAAGTCAATTAAAAACAATCACAGTCATTTTTCTAGCCCAGGGCAGCTTAGGAAGATAGATAGCAAGGTCTGCAGACACTGGGCCTGTGATTGTCCAGGAGCAGAATACAGCAATGAACATCAACTGCAGTGACAGCCATGTGGAACATTTCAGCCACTACAGCCAGTAAGAAGACTGGGAATCAAGGAAGGAAAAAATCTAAGCAGGAAGAAATCTGTACTAAAGAAAGAAAGCAGAAATAATTGGGCAGAAGTTTCTGAGAGAGAGAGAGAGAGAGAGAGAGAGAGAGAGAGACGATATTTGCGACTCCCATCCAATTTGCTCATTTTGATAGAAATAATTTTGGGCTACATTGCATTAAAATTGTTGACACATCTCTTTTATGTGAGGCGATTTTCCCCATTCTTCCTCTCCAATCCCCCTTTTCCCAATGCATCCTTCTTTCTTACTTTTACACTCTTCTTTTGAGATCATTACAATGCAATAGACTTACACTCATGATTTCTTTTCTTAGCTGACTCCTTCCAACTTCTCTATTGATGATAAAGTTCATAGAGGTTAGATATATTATCCTATCATTTAGCCATGTACAGTTTGCCTTTATCATATCCCTTATGATTTCTCACTCATCTTTACTATTTTTATTTTTCTCTTGAAGCTTGTGTTTCAATATAGAAGTTTGTTTTCAGCTCTGGTCTTTTCGTCATGAATGCTTAAAAGTCCTCTATTCCATTAAATTTTGATTTTTCTCCTATAGGATAATACTAAGTTTTGGTGGGTAGATTATTATTGATTGTAATCCTACCTCCTTTGGTTTTTTCCCCTGTCACATAACAGTTCTCCACTTCTTTTTAGCAGTAGCTCATAAATCATGTATGATTCTCACTGTGGCTCTTTGGTGTTATAATTCCTTCTTTATGCCTGTTTGAAGTAATTTCTCCTTGACCCAGGAGCTCTTAAATTTGTATTTAATATTCCTGCAAATTTTCATTTTGAGATTTCTTTTAGGAGGTGATTAATAGATAGAATCTTTCCATTTTTATTTTACCCCTCGTTACTAAGATATCTGGGGAATTTTCTTTTATATTCTTGAAATATTATGTTTAGAGTCTTTTAATTCATGACATTCAGGTAATACAATTATTTGTAAATGGTCTTTTCTTGGTCTATTTTCCAGGTCAGTTGTTTTTCCTTTGAAATATTTCAGATTTTTTCTATTTGTTTCTCATCATTTTTATTTTGTTTTTATTTCTTGGTGTTCCATGGAGTTAAGTTATTAACTTCCACTTGGTCTAGTCTTGTTTATATGAAATTATTTCCTTCTGTGAGCATTTGTTTCCATTTAACCAACTCTGCTTTTTAATGAGTACTTTTCAGTGGATTTTTCTTCCTATTTTACCATTTGTATTACTCTATTTTTAGTTTTTTTCCTTCAGTATTTTTGGTGCCTCTTCTACAAAGCTGTTGACTCTTTTTTCATGATTTTCTTGTCATCAGTTTACTAAAGAAGACTCCAAAAAATACTGAAGAAAATAAAATTTAATAGTAGACTAACTCAAATGACAAAAGAAGTTCAAAAGGCCAATGAGCAGAAGAATGCCTTAAAAAGTGGAAATGGCCAAATGAAAAGGGCATCCAAAAACTCACTGAGGAAAATAACAGAGCTCCACAGGGCCAAGATAGAGGAGAAGAAGGATGGATCTGCTCTAACTCTACTCCCATAGTCAAAACCTGTAAAAATTACTCCAAACAAATTCTAGAATAGCAGAAGCCACAAAATGACAGAGTGAAAGATATTTCCAACTTTAGATAGCCTGGAAGGCCAATAGGAAAAGTCTATAGCACTGGTCTCAGAGCAGAGCACAGCCCAGCCTTGACCACGCCACACCACACAGAGGACTAGAGCAGGCTTCAGGGCACAGAATCATGGGTAGCAGCTGTAGTTCCCAGATTTCTTAACCCACAAACACCAAAGACAGTTTCAAAGGTCATTAAGAAAGCTCTTTCACTGGGGTGAGAAAGGAGCAGTGTCTGGTCCTAGCCCCGGCTCCAGGGCATTGGCAGCCACTGTTGTAGCATATATTTTTGCAGCCCTTTCCCTAGAGACCCTGGGGGAATTGAGCAGCCTATATGGGTCTCAGTTCTGTGTGGCAGTCCTGGGGTGAGAAAGAGTGCTGAAGTGGTGGCGCTAATAGTGACTGTGGAAAGGGAATCCTACTCCCATATCCTGGACAGATAAGAATGTTTGTGGCTGCTCGCAGACTGCAGGCCAGAAGAGGAGGAAACTTCTCTCACTTGATTGTGCCACCTTGGAGGAAACAAGAACTGAGAAATTGAAAGAATCTACCTCTTTCATCTGAAAAGAGATCTCAAAAGGAAAATTCTTAGGAATATTGTAGCCAAACTTCAGCTTTATCAAGTCAAAGAGAAAATATTGCAAATGACCAGAAAGAAACAATTTGACTTTTGTGGAAACACAATCAGGATACAAGATCTAGCAGCATCTACCTTAAGGAATCAAAGGGTTGGAATAAGATATTCTGAAAGTCAGATGAGCTAGGATTAAAACCAAGAATCATCTACCCAACAAAACTAATTATAATCCTTCAGGGGGAAAATGGATATTTAATGAAATAGAGGACTTTCAAGCAACTCTTAAAGATAAGACCAAAGTTGAATTGAAAATTGGACCTTTAAATATAAGAATCAAAAGAAGCAGGAAAAGGTAAATAGGAAATAAAAATCACAACAGACTTATTAAAATTGAACTGTTTGTTTTCCTGCATGGAAAGATGACATTTGTAACTCACGAGACCTTTCTCAGTATCAGGGTATTTGCAGGAAATGATAGATAGATAGAGAGATAGATAGATAGACAGATAGATAGATGGCACAGAGTGAGTTGAATGTGAAGTCATGATATCTATAAAAAGTAAAATTAAGAGGTGAAAGAGAAATATTTTGGGAAAAGGAGAAAGGGAAAAATGGAATGGCGTAAATTATCTCACATAAAAGAGGCAAAAAAAGGTTTCATAATTGAGGGGAAGAGCGGGGAGGGGAGGTGGAATTAGTGAAACTTACCCTCATTAGATTTGGCTTATGGAGGGAATAACATACACACTCAATTGGGTATCTTACCCTACAGAAAAGTAGGTGGGAAAGTATAAAAATGGGGGGTTACAGAAGGGAGGGCAGATTGGGGGAGGGGGTATTCAGAGGCAAACAATGTAGAAAATGGACAGGGTCAAAGGAGAAAATAGAATAATGGGGTAGCAGCACAGGATGTAGGGAAATATAGTCTTTCACAACATGATAATTATGGAAGTGTTTTACATAATTACACATGTTTAACCTATTTTGAGTTGCTTACATTCTCAATAAGGGTGAATGGGGAGAAAAGAAGGGAGAGAATTTGAAAATCAAAATTTCAAAGGCAAATGTTTAAATATGGGAAATCTTTCTTTGAATTTTGTATAGAACCCCTTCCATAAGATTGGGGAACATTATAGATGAGCATACATTTATTGTTTTTTTATTCTTCACTTTAAAATATGGAGATATATATATATCTCCATATTTTTATCTCTCGGAGCATCTTATATATGTAAATCATGGTACAACATAATACACATATGTACATACATGTATTTGCATGTAATATCTGGGTGATATTTTTGTGTAGGCATGTATGTAAGTGTGTGCAAGTGTACATCAGAATGATTTTCTCACATTATCTCTTTGATTACCAACCAGAGTATTCTTTTTTATTTTAATTTATTAGTATTTTATTTTTTCAGTTACCATATCAAGAAAAATTTTAACATTCATTTTTTTATTTTTTTAATTTATTTTTTAAATGTTCTACAATCACTTCCTTAAAATTAAGATTGTATCCCCCCCACTACCCCCTCCCTCCCCATGATAGCATACAATTCTGTATAGGTTCTACATATACTTTCCT
>JAQQSK010005944.1:0-14669 GCA_028658325.1 Potorous gilbertii
GTGCCTCTTTATTACAGGAGACAATAACACCCATTTTTGCTGGGGTCATAATACTGAGCCACTGGATTCATTTGTTATTTAGCATTTACTTTTTCCAACAACACTGTGGCCACCGTGAGGAATACCAGAGACATGGTGCCACTTCAAGGATATTCCAGGCTTTTGTGTAGAGAAGACCAACACACATGAAAGTACCTACAGAGTAATTAACTGTAAACTACATGGGGTTGATCATAGACACAACAGCAAAGAAAAGAAATGCATGGAAAGATGTGTAGGAGAGGAGTGGAAGAAGACTTCATAAAGGAAAAGTGGCTTCTAGGGAGAAGGAAGGAGATTGCTGGATAGGGAATGAATTGACAGAAGACATCGATGTCTAGTTACTCTACAACTCAGTTCAACATGAAAAGAAGTACTGGTAGTTATACATACGTAATAAAGGTGGGTATCTAGAACAAAAATTTGAGACAATTAAGATGGAGTTTGATGCTTTGAAATGGCCTCTACTTGTGTGAGAGTTTCCTTCACTTTTGTCCCCTAATATACCAATTCATTGGAATGGGTAACCAAAAAGAATAGCAGACCTGGAAAAAATCATCAAAGGATCTCGGATCCACACAACCCTTAGTGGCTTGTCAAATTTTGATCAGCCCCTAAAACAATTTTGAATAGACTTAGTTTCACACTTACTGGGAGTCACAAGAACTTTCTCACTCTAAGTCAAATAGCAAATATATTATTCATCTTTTAAATAACTTGGATGAACTGGATGATCCCAAAGATCCCTCTGAAGTTGGAATAGAGACACCACAATTGGTGACCCAGGAAGATGAGATTAAAGATAGATTCAGTGCCAGAAGCTGCTACTTTGTCTAAATTGTTGTTCTATGTTTTAAAAGAGCTTCATCTCTGGGGCAATGATTCTCCTGTTAGGAGGAAAAAGCCTATCAATAGTCAGGACTCCGAGGACTGACAGATGTCCTCATGTTATGAGTGGTAAGGACCTTGGTTTACTAAAAGGGTTTAAATCTCTGGTCTATAAATTAAAGAGAGAGGAGAGTCTACCTACTTTTCCTCTTTTGGGGAAGAAGTAGCACCTTACCTGAATACTCCAGATGAAGCCTGAAACTGAAAGTATAGAGGTGTGGTAGAGTTCCACAAGAACTGTGGCATCAACCAGCAGAAGCAAAAGCAATAGAAGAGCACTTTCAACAGTAACCATGGGAAACCAGAAGGGAGCAGGCCCATTGGTAGCAGTAGCATAAGGACATCACCAGAAGATAACAGTAATCTTGTTGTGTCCTAGGTAAACCATCCCATCTATATGAATACCAGGGATACATGTGTTCCCTTCTATATAAGTTCTACTTGCATACATTCTCTACTGTTTGTCTTTCCATATTTGTTCCCTATATGTGTCCCTTTCCACTGACAGTAACAGGAGAGTCTTAATGGGACAGTCCCAGGTTTATGAGAGAAAATTTCTATATCTACCTTTTTGGTTTTTTACTGTGCTATTTTATTAAATGTCTTTGAACTAATGGTGCATCCTGTGTCTCATGATAAAAAGTAAACACATTGGCGGTGGCTCACGAGCAAAGATTCCAGAACAAATGTGGACTGAAAGGATATGGTGAATCTGGAATGGCTTGTTTGGAGGTTGTTGTTGTTGTTTAGTTGTTTCAGTCGTGTCTGACCTTTTGTGATCCCATATGGGGTTTTCTTGACAAAGAAATTGGAGTCGTTCACCATTTCCTTCTTCAGATCATTTTTACAGTTGAGGAAACTGGGCAAACAGGGCTAAGCAACTTGCCCAGGGTTATACAGTCAGTGTCTTAGGCTGTATTTGAACTCAACCCTTTCTGACTCAAGGCCTGGTTCCCTATCCACTATGCCACCTAGCTGCTCTTGTTTGGCAATACCTACAGGCAACTGAATCACCAGGTGTTACATTCACAGTTATACTTCATGTTCCCAGGGAGGAAAAATAAGAGAGTTGGGACATACCATTTTAAATGTGAATCATTTTGAGAAGTAGGTTTTCTATATGGAGAGTCCTTGGTGAGGAATAAGCCACTACTAGCTCACCCTCCAGAATCATGTCTCTCAAAGAACTGGAGCAGGGTGTTCTTGCTGCTAAAGCACTTACTTATTTGAGATATGAGCTAATCATCTGCACTTGCGACTAACATCTTGCTGTGTGGACAAAAATCCAGTGGAAACAAGTATAACTAGGTCAGAAGTAGAAGGAGGCAAATATTATGTGCCAACACTTGAACATTATCTTTTTCCAAGAGGCCAAGGAAGAGCATTTTAATAAGTGCAAAGCATCATTGTATCTAAATTAGAATTTTTTTTTAATGATTACTCTATGTAGAAAATTATCCTCAAGCCCAAAAGGATTAAGCCATGTTCACCCTTTCAGAAGACCTAGAGCTAGCAATTAAATAAAATTACATGTTGTTTTCTAAAGAGCAAATAATACATGAATAATTGAAATAGCTTATACAATGCCCATAGGTGTGAATTCTGTCCAAGCAAACCTAATGGAGGTTGGAGAGCAGCCTAGGGCAGGATGAGCAGCTGGTGAGTAGGGGAGGAAAGGAGCAGAAAAAGAATCAAGCAGCCAGGACTGAGCTACCTCCTAAGGCTATGTGCCATATCTACTCAAAAATGAGGTTGGAATCTCCTAGGTTGATCACAGCCTCCCATCTCCCTTCTCATGCCTCTTGCCATTGTCACTCATGGAACTGTGGTCCAATAATTAGCAAGTATCACACTGCTCAGAAGTCAGCAAGAAAGGAATCACAGACAAATCTTTTGGTTTCTTAAGATATGGTGGGAAAAGTGGGAGAGGAATCCTTCCTTGAAGTCTGTTTTTTTTTGCAAAGAACAAAAGGTCAAAGTCGTTCAGAAACGTTGCTCTTGGGGACTCTAGCCTTTAGGCTTTGGGAAAGATCAGATTAAGGTTGCCTCCATACATCAGGATGAACTAGCAGCTAGAGGAAATTCAGAAAAGATTCTAGTGGAAAGTGGAGCCTGAAAGTCTGATTCAAAATTCTGTTCTCCCTTCTGGGCATGGATGAGTTCATCACCACGACTCTAACTTACCTTCTGTCCCCTTCCCTTTCCAGGTCCCTTTTATTTGTTATCTTCCCCATTAGAAGGAAAGTCAAAGACCTTGATCTGAAAGGGTCAGGGCCTCCCATTGCATCCTGGGCCATTTCCAGTCATCCTGATAAATATCAGGCCACTGGACCCAGATGGCTCAGGAGAAGAAATTGAGGTTGGTGATCTTGCACAGCCCTCCCTCACTCAAATCAAAGTCAACTGCAAGTCATGTCATCATCTTGATGTCATGATCCTCTTCAAGAACGAAGGACAAGTACAAGAAGGAAGTTCCTCAAGGGTTGGTTTTGTCTCTTTTCTAGGGAAGGGCTCACATTTGTAACCCTGACACAACATTTGGCACATTGAAAGCACTTAATGCTTGTTGTCTGTTGCCTGGCTGGTTCTGATGCTAGTTATATAGTTATGGGCAAGTCATTTCATTACCCTGAGCCTCAGCATCCTCATCAGCAAAATGGGGAGAGTAATTCCCTACCTATCCCAGAAAGCTAGTGTGAGGAAAACACTTTGCAAATCTTTAAAGTCCTATATAAATGTGAGCTATTATAGATAATTTTTAATTACATTATAATTATATATAATTACTAATTATATGTAATTACATAATTTAATTCTGTATACATAACGTCAGGTCCAGATATTCAGAGGATGTTTAATTGGATCAAAAAGCTTCAGCAGCTTCCTAAGTACATGGATGACATCGTAACATATTTATCTTAAAGGAATAGCCTACTCTTCACGTCTTGTTAATGTAGTTTGCACGTTGGATGTTAAGATTTTTTTGCCAAATATATTTCTCAA
The DNA here is from genome assembly GCA_028658325.1 of Potorous gilbertii. NCBI lineage: Eukaryota > Metazoa > Chordata > Mammalia > Diprotodontia > Potoroidae > Potorous > Potorous gilbertii. Next base: position 3,931 of record JAQQSK010005944.1, read on the forward strand.
ACAATGTTTACATTTCAGAGATATTTTCCACCTCACAAGATACAGAAGATGATGATTGTGGGTTCACACTCTTTAACATTCTCCAGAGCACAAGGGCAGATTGAAAACTCCTAATTAACATTGAAATTGGACAAAACAGCTCATGTTTGCTATAGAAGGTAGCTACTGTGATCGGTCTTTACTAAACAAAGTCACATCTTAGGGAACACACAATGACTAAATCTGTGAAATAAAGAGTTCTGCTGCCTTGACGATGGCATCTTGACCACAGCACAATTTCCTGAGCCCTCCGTTTTCTGTTGTGAAATAAGCGATGTGTCCTGGGTCAGTGGTAGTGTGGATAAGAGTAATGGACCTATTCAAACACTTATTAGTTGAGTAACCTTGGACAAGTTATTTAAAATCTTCAAGTCTCAGTTTCTTCATGTGTAAAATCGAGATAATAGTAACTACTTCAATGGGTTGTTGTGAGATCAAGTATTTAAAGTGCTTTACAAACCTTAAAGTGCTATCGAATTTCTATAATTGGTGTTGTTGTTAAATTATCTCCAAGGTTCTTGAAGACCTAAATTTTCATTACTTAATGATGGTTTTTGCAAAGGGGGTTGTCATCTTTATGGAAAAAATGATTATATAATTGCTAATGCTATTCCTACTTTTCTTTCCAGTCTGAAGAGCAATAGCACCAAAGGTTTAACTTGATTAGTGTCTCCAAAAAAGCACATTCCAATTCTTTGATTTCCATTCAAAAGTTTTGTGTTAGTCTGTAACTCAGACTTTGGGTCTTCAGGGAAGGAAAGCCAGTCAGTTCTGAAATCAGTAAGTCCTTTAACTCTGAATACCCAAGGAGGCATAGAGAAGAAGGCAGGAGCAACAACACAAGGGAACTAGGACAGATGATTAACCCACTACATACACATATACATCACACCCAAGCATGCACACACACACACATACACACACACACACACTGGACATGTGGTCCAATTTGGCTCCAAAATTACAATATTTCCACTGATTACTTTTCACTTTTACCAGAACTGGAGCGGATACCTCCAAAGTCAAATGTGAAAGGGTGGGGAAAGGACACAACTAATAAAATCCAGGGCTATTAGCAACCCTCAAGTGTGACAATTTTAAGGCTATAGTAGGATGAGAGAATCCAGGATGATCTTTTCAGAAGTTGCTCCAAAGATGTGGTAAGTGGTTATGCCAGACATTTATTTTCTTTTCCCTGAGACTCTTAGGTCTAGCTTTTAAGATACTCATGCAACTCTTGGAGCAAGGAAACTCAGGGGTTTTCAAAGTAAGGGTGGAGTCTTGATCAGGAGAATCTAATAGGTATTTCACCTTGGAGATCCCAGGCCAAAAGTCACTAATCAGCTGGGAAAAGGAAGTTTCTAGCCAGGGAGCTTCCAATCATAGGATCAAATGAGGTAATATTTGTAAAGCACTTAACACAATGACTGACACATAGTAGACACTTTTGTTTGAAAGAACAAATGTGTGTTCCTTTCTTCATCCCTTTCCTTCAAAGAAGATACAGATATGGGTTGTTCCAGAGAAGGAATAGGACAGAATGGAGAAAAGAGCTATTGGGGTACAACTAGGACATGCTAAATTTTCAATGAGGAAAGACTGCATTCGAAATTTTTAATGATTTGACTAATGTGTGATTTAATTGGCATGGATATTTCCTCATTGGTACATCCAATACATTTCTTGTCCATGTCCCTCAATAATTCCACTATGAAGGATCTGTCCAATGCACTGGAGACCTTCCTCAGCTACAGGGTATTATATATCTTCAATATGTATGTGGAAGATAATTTGTAAGAGGGAAATCTTTGAGGTTGTATTTTGTTCTCCTGAGTCAAATAAAAATATCAGCAAACAACAGGCATAGTAATATATTCTGTTTCTCTATACTTCCTAGTTACTTTTAAAATAATATAATATAAATAAATATATTTATAAATAAATAACATAAATAAAATAATAATATTTATCATGATTAAACATTTCCCAATTACATTTTAAAAAATTTTAACACTGACTTAAAAAAATTAGTTCTGAATTCTCCTTTTCACTCCAACCTCATTCTGACCCACTGAGAAGGCAAGCAATATGATATCGATTATACTTGTAAAATCATGCAAAACATTTCTATATTAGCCATGTTGCAAAAGAAAATACATACATAAAAAAAGCAAGAAAAATAAAGAAAGTAAAAAAAATCTTCAATCTGTACTCAAACTTCATCAGTTCCCTCTCTGGAGGAGGACAGCATTTTTCATCACGGGTCCTCTGGAATTGTCCTTGCATCACTGTCTTGATCACAATAGCTAAGTCTTTCCTAGTTGGTCATTGCTACAATACCATTTTTAGTCATTGTGTATACAATGTTCTTCTGATTCACTTCACTTTGCAAAATTTCTTACAAGCCTTCCCAGGTTTTTCTGACACCATCCTACTTATCATTTCTTACTGCACATTCCATCATAATCATGAAACTACAACTTGTTCAGTCATTCCTCTATTGATGGGGATTCCCCTCAGTTTCCAATTCTTTGTCACCACACAAAGAATGGCTATAAATATTTTTGTACAAATGGGTCCTTTGGTATAGAGATATTACTGGGTCGAAGGGCATATTTTATAGCCCTTTGGGCATCATTCCAAACTACTCTGAAACAATAGTTGAACCAGTTCACAACTCCACCAATAGATTCTACCATCATTCCTCCTTTTATTCCTCACTCTCTTCAGTATATGCCATTTTCCTTTTCTGCCATGGTAGCCAGTCTAGTAGGTATGTAATGATTTCTTGGAGTTGTTTAATTTGCATTTCTCTGATCACTGTGATTTAGAACATTTTTTCATGTAATTATTGATAGTTTTGATATTTTTTTCCTGAAAACTGACAATTAATATCCTTTGATCATTTATCAATTGGGGAATGGCTCATTTTTTTTTTATAAATTTGGTCATCAGCCTAAATATTTGAGAATTACAGCCTTTATCAGAGAAACTTGCTGTAATTTTGTTTTCTTAGTTTCCTGCTTCCCTTCTAATTTTGTCTGCACTAGTTTTGTTTGTCCATTTAAAAAAAATTCATGTAATAAAAAATATCCATTTTGCTTCCTGTGGCCCTCTTTATCTTTTATTTGATCATAAACTCTTTCTTCCTTTACCCAGAAATCTGACAGATAAATTTTTCCATGCTCCTCTAATATGTTTATAATATCATCCTTTCTGTCTAGATCATGTACCCATTTTGATGTTATCTTGATAGATGGTGTGAGATGCTGACCTATGCCTAGTCTTGGCCAAACTCCCTTCTAGTTTTCCCAGCAAGTTTTGTCAGATAGTGAATGTTTTCCCCCAAGCTTAGATCTTAGGCTTTATCAAAGACTAAATTACTATGATCACTTAGAACTGTGTATTGTATACCTACCCAATCCTATGGATGCACCACTTTATTTTTTAGCCTATACCAGATTGTTTTAATGATTACCACTTTATAATACAGTTAAAGATCTGATACTGCTAGATTGCCTTCCTTTGCATTTTTGTCATTGAATTCCTTGATATTTTAAATATTTTGTTCTTCCAGGTGAATTTAGTTATTATTTCTCCTAGCTCTTTAAAATTATTCTTTGGTAATTTGGTTGGTAGGGCACTGAATAAGTAAATTAATTTGAGTAGAATTGTCATATTTATTATATTGGCTCGGCCTACCCACGAGCAGTTAATTTTTCTCCAATTGTTTAGATCTATCTTTATTTGTGTGAAGTGTTTTGTAATTATGTACATATAGCCCCCGAGTTTATCTTGGCATGTAGATTCCCAAGTATTTTATGTTATCCACAAGTATTTTAAATGAAATTTTTCTTTCTAACTCTTCTTTCTTGACCTTTGTTGGCAATATATAGAAATTGTTTCAATTAGTTTTTTAGTTCATTCTCTAAGCATACCATCTATTTTCTGCGAAGAGTGAGAGTTTTGCTTCCTTGTTGCCTATTCTCATTCCTTCAATTTCTTTTTATCTTATTTTTATAGCTAGCAAGTTCTAATAAAATAATTAATAATAACTGTGATAATGGATATCCTTACTTTACCCACCTCCATCTTACTGGGAAGACTTTTAAGTTTATCTATATTACAGATAATGCTTGTTCTTTATTTTAAGACAGACTCGATTTATTCCTATACTTTAAAGTATTGTTTAAATAGAAATGGGTGTTTTATCTTGTCAAAAGATTTTTCTATATCTATTGAGATGATCACATGATATTTGTTTTGTTTTGCTTTATGGTTATGGATAGTTATGCTGATAATTTTCCTAATACCTCCCACGCCCTTGTGAAGGCATGGACTGCTGTAGAAAATTATCTAATGGTTGTTTTGCATCAATTAAACTTCTCTAGGAAATGGTGATAAATGCAATATTCTTTTCCATTTCTGTATTTTTTGAGTAAGAAACTTGTCTAAACGGACAATATTTGAGCTGTTTTGATTTTATACTATATCTAATTCCTTCTAATTCAATATTTATTTTTAACTTTGCTGTGACTATTTGAGGATATGATTACTGATTATGAATAGATACTATATCTGAAAGCAGTCATTTCAATTCTTGTTATAACCAGTTTCATTTTTATTATACAGTTTAGTATTTGTCATATCCAATGCCTTCATATATATAAGTTTGTGAGGCATTTTAGTAGTCTTCTTTCTCCTCTTTCAATTCTTGGTCTCATCCATATCTTTCTATTGAGTTTTCACCTTTTTTCTTGTGCCCACTTTCAATCAAAGGCATTGAGTGCCAATGTACAAAGTGGACTTTGTTTGGAGGGTCCTATCAAGTAATTAATAGATTTTTCCTTCCTTTTTCATCCTTTGAAACAGATGTTAACATATAGGTGGATTCTTGATAATCTGTTTGCTTACAATTCATAATAAGCACTTCAAGGAGAGATGATCAAATAACAATTTTTGCTCCATAAAGTAGTGTTTCATATTACTTTTAAATATGTGATGGAACTGACTCCTCCAACTCTTTTATTTTCTTTGCCAAAGAGAACTTCAAGCAATCCTCTGTTTCAGCTGCAACTTCTTTATGTTATCTTGTTTCATTTGTAGTGGGACTCTAAATAGAAATGGGGACTTAGTTTTTGTACTATTTCAAATATCAACTGATTGATCACTGGCCAAAGATCATAGAATAAGTACTAATAGTGGCATTGACATTTATAAATGGCCTAAAAATTTACGGCATTCTTAGAGTCCTCTGATACTTTTGACTCAGCACCACTGCAATCACTGTAGAAGCAAAGAGAGACTTCTCAGGAATGAAGGCCAGTTAGTAATTATGGCCATTTCATGAATCATGATAGCCCCAAAATATACAATGGGGTTATTTTTCTTTTACTGGACCCGTGACTGTATTGTAATTAGGAAAATCAGATGAATTTTAGTAGTCTTCTTTCTCCTCTTTCAATTCTTGGTCTCATCCATATCTTTCTATTTAGTTTTCACCTTTTCTCTTGTGCCCACTTTCACATCAAAGGCATTGAGTGCCAATGTACAAGGTGGACTTTGTTTGGAAAACTATCAATAGGAAAATTATCAATAACTTCCTCAAGTGCTCTGTAACTTTGATACCACAGTCTTGAAACAGAGGTTCCTAACTAGGAATCTATGAATGATTTCAGTGGAGTCCATGATCTTAGATGGAGGTAAGAATTACAACTTTATTTTTACTAACCTCTAGCTGAAATTTAATATTTTCTTCAATTATTTTAGAACACTATTCTCAGAAGGAGTCTATAGGCTTCATTAGACTGCCAAAGGGGTCCATGAATTTAAAAAGTTAATTAAGTCTTAGAGAATTACCTAGGGTAGTAACAGGTTACATGAATTGCCTAAGAACTCAGAGCTAGTCTATATCAGGGTTAGGACTTAAATCTTGTAGGACAGTCTTCTCTACTTAAACTGTCTTCAGTCAACACACCAAGCTCCACATTTTTATATACTATTTAATTCCTCTTTTCAACTATGTAATATTTTGGTTGTAACAGCAAATCATTTCTTTTTTTTCACACTTGAATGAAAAGTAACATGAAACCTGGTAAGCAAGGCTGTCCCTGTTTCCTGCTTCCCTAATCTGTGTTTATTTACCAAATAAAGGTGTGAATCCTGGCCCCTCTTAATCTTTTAATAGTTTGCAGAATCTTGTTATGCCCATACACACATTATCAAAAGGCTTCCCTCTCCATTGACAACTTAATTTCAAAAATTGGTATTGAAAACACAGCAAGAGCATCTGTGACCTCCTGTCCACTCAAAAGCTCAAAAACATGAGATCAAGTAAAAACTTTTTCAGAAGCAGTTAGTGCCATAGCAACATTACAAATGAAAGATCTATTTTAGGGTAGCCAAAAGATGTGTTTATAAAAGTTTTCAATGATCTTTACAGACTCTGGCTAGGGGTGTACTAGTAAATGTTTAACAACCAGCTTTGGGAGGTGGGGAGGTAGGGAGATGTACACAGGGCATACTTTTAAGTTTATTCTGCATTAACATTTTCTCTATCACTTTCTTAATTCTAAACAAATTTTGAAGTACAAATCCTCACTATGAAAATTTAACGATCAGTCCAGCCCTTCAGTACAGAACTGCTTGAGACTCAGGACTCAAGGAAATAATAGGTTGGTTTGGGCTGGTTTGAACTGGGCTGGGATAAATGGAGTTGCTTTACACTCTAAGAAACCCCAGGTGTAGAGTTAATTCCAATAATTTGTGGAGGGCAACCTGTTGAGTTTGGAGGAGGAGAAGAGGAGTCCATTAAAAGAAAAGAAGGAAATAATCTAATGGTAAGAGGCAATGTGATAGAGTGGATAGGGAGATCTATTTAGGATGCAGGAAAACCTAGGTCAAACATTTACCAGATTTGTGACCCTGAGGAAGCCACTTAACTTCTCTGTGACTCAGTTTCCTTATCTGTGAAAGGAGGATATTAGATTCAATGGCCTCTCATGTCCCTTGATCCTATAATTTGACTGCAGCCTCTGACATAAATTGTGGGTAGAATCACTTTTCAGGGCCATAGGCAATTAGCTAGGGTGGTAAAGTGTAGAAGAGTTGACAATTTGCATCAGTGAAGGGAATTTCCACTGGGGAAAGTTGTGACCAAATTCAGGTCACAGATATGAATCAAAAAAAAAAAAATCTAGTGGCATTCTATAAGTAGATGGGGGAAGAAGGCTAAATCTTTCCCCTCCTGTGTCATCCCCACCTTCTAATTTAAGCTTCTAGCTAATGATAGCAACCTTCAGATAAGTTTGAACATTATGTCTCCAAAAAGTCCTACTGTTTTCAGCTGGGGAAGATTCAATTTCTCTTTCTAGTGGAAAAGAGTAGTGGAAAAGTACTGAGCCTGAGTTGTATAACATGCCCAAGTAAGGAGATAAATGATTAGTGTGGGAGCCTTAGGGCTTAGAAGCCAGATCCCCTTAACCACCCCCTTTCTTCAAGAGACTATGTAAGTAGGGCGATCAATGTGACAGTGACTTTGAAGTTGCAGAAATGGAGATTAAACATTTTAAAAAGTTCAAGATTTTTTCCCCACCTCAGTCTTGTTTTAATTGCCTTGTGTTCTAGACACAGGCTGATGGAACTTTCACAAGGAATAGGGCTCTTGACAAGGACAGGGTCCTAATGAGTGAATCATATTTACAAAATGTTGGTAAAATCTCACTTTGCAGGAGTCAGAAGACCTTGCTTGATCTGCCAGTTAAAGCTAAAAGATCTAGAATAAGAAAAGATTTTGGAGTTCATCTAGACCATATCATGGCTGACCTATCTGAGACCCCCACAAGTAGAATTCCTTACCTACGGTTATACAAGTCAGAAGCCTCTGAGGCAGGATTCGAACCCAATTCCTCTTATTTCAAAGCTAATGTTCTTTCCATCGTGCTATTCTAACTGAGTCAAATCATTTCTCCTATGGGATACTCATTTACTCACCTGGAAAATGGAGCGATTAAAAATAACCTCATAGAGTTGTTATTAAGAAAGTACTTGATAGGCCTTAAAATGCTATACAAACTCTTATACTGGAGAAAGAAATGGCAAATCTCTCCAAGTATCTTTGTCAAGAAACCTCATGAGTGACCATATTGTGGTCTGGTCACAAATAGCTGGACACAACTGAATGACTAAACAACAATAGATGTTATATCACTTCCAAACCAAGCAAACTACAGTGCCTGAAACTAGACATCTAAATTAAACTGGACTTGTCTCCTGGGACTGACTGAAGGATGATAGCAGTGAAGAAGCCAACTTTAGAGCAGGGCTCTTTTATAAAAATATTATTTTCTTATGTGGATTTCTAGAGCAGTGGTAGCAAACTCAAATAGAAATGGGGCCCACTAATTTATATATAAGGATCTTGCAACTGCATAATGACAGCTTTAAAATGCAATTATATACATATACATATATTATATAAAATACAATTATATACAAACATTGACATATGTTTATATGTGTGCACATATACATACTTATACATGAATGGATGAATGTATCCATATGCTTATTTTTATTTATTTTGTTACATATTTCCCAATTAACATTTTAATCTGGCTCAGACCACTCAGGAATGTTGTGGATGACATGGGGACCTTAGATCACTTATTTGACACTTCTGTTCTACAGGATCTCTTTTAAATAACTAAGGTTCATAGATGAAGTCAGCCTGGTAATGCAGACAACAAAAAAATTAACTGGATGGAGAATCTGTATTGCCCATATTGTTAGCTGTAGCAGGATGGACAGCTCATTGCATTAGTACATCTCAGACAAATGATGCAGACCCAGACTTGAAAGGGAGAAGAACAAGGTGGGAAGGAGGGTCCATTTGGGAAACCGTACAATATTTCCAAGAATCTGAAGCTACATCTTGCTTCCAAAAGCCTATCCTTTGAAGACCAAATTCTCACTCCAATGTTAAATGACCATGTCAAGTAATACTATGATCTTCAAAGACTAGAAATTCAAGGACACAAAGGAAAAATAACAAAACATAGTTCATTTAAGTAGGATACAGCATATTAAAAATTATGATGTTGTCTCTGATACAATTCATGTGACCATAGGCAAGTCATTTACCCTGAGCCTCAGTTTCCTTATTGGTAAAGTGAGAGGGTTGGATGAGTCAGTCTCTAAAGTCCCTTCCAGCTCTACATTTTATAATCCTATGGGACTATGGTTTGAATAAATGAAGTGGCATAAAATATCAAAGACACTTATGACAAAAAAAAAGAGAAGTAGGTTGATTATATGGTGAAAACAAATGATAACAGATGGCCATATTGAGTTTTTGTACTGATAGACTTTATTGTACTGATTGGTGCCTATTAACTGTAAAAAATGGCTACCTGGATGGCTGGATAGAGCATTTATTAAATCCTTGTTGTAAATGCCAAACCATGCTAAGTGCTCAGAATACAAAAACAAGAAAATCAGATTGTTCCTACTCTCAAGGAGCATACATTCTAATTAGAAAAGACAAAATATAAAAATGAGCTGATAAAGGTTTGTCGAGAGCAGTTGGTGTCCCAATAATGAGATGAAAGTAAAGTGAGTCGTGTGGGTAGGGTGCCTCAAGACATGACTGTTCCAAAGCAAGAATTCATCAGTCAAGGAGGTCCTCTTAGAGCAAAGGTACCCTTAGTAGCAATCAGAATGACCTTAGTTCAAATCTGGCCTTAGATACTTTAAAAAAAATTTTAAAATATTTATTTACTTTTAGTTTTCAACATTCACATTTATAGATTTTGGGTTCTAAATTTTTTCTTCTTCCTAAAGATAGCATTCAATCTGATATAGACTATACATGTATGATCATATTAAACTTATTTCCAGATTAGTCATATATGATTAGTCATATAAAAGAAAAATTAGAACAAAAAAGAAAAACCATGAGAAAGAAAAAGACAGCAACAAAAAAAGAGAAAATACTATGCTTTGATCTGCCTTCATGCTCCATAGTGTTTTCTCTGGATATGGAGAGCATTTGCCATCATGAGTCTTTTAGAATTGTCTTAGATCATTGCACTGCTCAGAAGAGCCAAGTCTAACAAAAGCTGTCACCGCACCCTGTTGCTATTACTTTATACAGTGTTCTCCTGGCTCTGTTCACTTCACTCAGCTTCTGTTCATGCAAGTTTTTTCAGATTTTTCTCAAGTCTGCCTGCTGGCCATTTTTTATGGAACAACAGTATTCCCTTATATTCACACACCAGAACTTGTTTAGTCATTCCCCCACTGATGGACATCCCATTAATTTCTGATTCTTTGTCACCACAAAAAGAGTTGTCATATTTTTGTACATGTGAGTCTTTTTCCCTCAGAGACTTTCCAACTGTATGACCCTAGACAAGTCACTTAACCTAGTTTACATCAGTTCATCATCTGTAAAATGATATGGAGTAAGAAATAGCAAACCTGTGACCAAGAAAATGTGGTCACAAAGAGTCAGATATGACTGAAATAACTGAATATGTGTATATTTTCTAATAGAGTACATACATGCACTACTATATATATATATACACACATATATAATAAAACATAAAATCAGTGAAATAAATAATATTTAAGATAATTTAACATTATTAAAACTCTCACTAAAATTGTGAGTATTTTGATTGAACCTCCTTCTTTTT
>JAQQSK010005945.1:0-14668 GCA_028658325.1 Potorous gilbertii
TTTTTTCTTTGCTCATCTTATGTATGACCCATCATTCTCCCTCTCTCTTACATGAGTTTGTAATTTGAAATATGGATCAGTTCCTTTGACTGGCCAACATTTGGAGAGAGCCTTACTTAGGAAGTATGTATAACATTTTGTTCAGATTAAACAAGGTAGGGGGAAAAAAGGACAAATTCCCTTGTATTTGTTATGTGGTTTTTTTCTAGTGAGATTAAATTCAGTTTGACAAATATTTATGAAGCCCCTTCTCTGTGCAGGGTGCTCACTGGCAGGTTACAGAGAAAAAAAACCAAATGGTCCTTACCCTCCTGAGAGGATATAACATGTACACAAGTAACTGATTACATCCATAGATATGTTCAAGAGGGAAACCACAGTAAATTATGACTTATGAAATCCAGAAACAGTTTCCATATTTATCTTTTGGTTAAACATTTGTAGATAAGACTTACGATATATATATCTCAGGGCCCAAAGGAGGGGAATACAGATTTGTTTATGTTTTAGATTCAGTTCTGATCACCACTCAAGGTCCACAAGAAGTGGTATTTTCTAGTTTCATGAGAATAACATATTAGCCAACGTGAGTTCTTTCCTACCTTGTTTCTTTTTGAAAAGCGGATTTTAGCATGTTGTTCATGGGAGGAGAATTTAAAAAATAGCCCTCTTAAACATTGTCGGTGGGATCAGCGTCCTCTGTTTTACCCTGTAGGCATGTACAGAGGTCAGTTGTACCTGCAGTCGTCTGTCCGGCTTTCAGAAAAATTTCCTACGAGCCCAAAGGCTTTGGAATCTGTCAATAATGAGAATGCAATTATTCCTTTGCCCACAATCAAATGGAAGCCTTTAATTCGTAAGTAATAAAACATTTACCCTGTTGTATAATTTTGAGACTCTCATAAGTCCTAGTCATTAGCATCTTTTCTCTGACTGCTTAGGCATTTTATAAATTTAAAACCTTCTCTGCATGATACTGGTTCATAAAATATGCTTTAACATACACTTAAAAGTCTCTTCACCATTAATAATTATGAAATATTCCAGGCAAAAACTGTATCTCCACAGCAAAAACCTATTTAGAATACTTAACTGTCGGGGAGTTTTATTCTTGTCATCACATATGATTGAGATTTTTCCCCCTTCTATTTGTAGATTCTCCTTCTAGGACTCCTGTTTTGGTGGGCTCTGATGAATTTGACAAATGTCTTAGTAATGACAAGTTTTCTCATGAAGAATATAGTAATGGGGCACTTTCCATTTTACAGTATCCATACGGTAAGTGTGAATGTCCTTGGTATGAAGTCATTGAGTTCTCCTCCTCCATGATCTTTAAATAACAGAAAAAAATGAGAAGTCTGATTATCATATGGTATTACTATAAGGCAGATAAAGGAAAATGCAAAGAAGTTTTGGAGGTAGAACAGTGAGAGGACGGGGTTGTTTTTCCTTGAGCATAATTTGGGCATATTTAGCATTAGTTTTTGGTTGGGATCTATCATTTTATTGATCTAGGGAACTTCTGGGTAGAAGACAACTGCTGATGTAGATCGGCAAATATCAGTAAGATCTGGTTTGTGAGGCACAAGAAGTTATGTGTTCAGCGCATGTTGGAGGCTGTCTCTATCTCCTCCACTGAGCCGCCTCAGGTTAAGGAACATCAGAGTCACAGAGGTGGAGAGGTCATCAGAGATCAGCTAGTCTGTCCCCCTCCGGAAGTCCCTGACAACGGGTCTTTCTTCTGCTTGTCTGGGTGTTGGAAGGCTTGCAGTAAAAGGGAGCCCAGCAGGGGCCACAGGAAGAACATGGGCTTGATTTTCTGTTAGAGATTATGTGGTGAGAAGTTAGAAGGACGATGAGCTGCTTGGGCATGGACGTAGTTGTTCTTCACTAAAAAGAAAAGAGATCTGTATCGTTATTGTAGGATATTATGTGCTGGGGTTTCAACAAGACCTGAGAGACATAATGATTTGGCTTCTTGATGCTCTGGGACTTCATGGTGGAATAATTTAAGTGCCAGTCACTTATCAATGAGGGGACCTTCAGGGGAGGCCCATCTTTGGCAAAATCTTCAATGAACCAAATGGAATAAGCGGGACTGTTTTTGTTTAGTCAGTGCTGAGTGCATAGATCTTTCACTTCAATAAAGATGAGTTGCTGGAAGGCAGACTCAAACAAAAAAATAAGATTAGCTCATTTCATCTTTTTTATCTCTAACTTATTGCAAGTGATATTTCAGTTAATCTTTTTGTATGAACTTCTTTTTTTTGAAAGATAATGGCTATTATTTGCCATACTACAAGAGGGAGAGGAACAAACGAAGCACACAGATTACTGTGAGATTTTTTGACAATATCAATTACAACAAAAATACCCGAAAAAAGGACCCTGTCCTCCTTCTGCACTGGTGGAAAGAGATCGTTGCGACCATTCTGTTTTGCATCATAGCAACAACTTTTATTGTGCGCCGACTGTTCCACCCGACTCCTCATAGAGTAAGTAATTTTAATGAGATTAATTTGAAAGGTTTTTAGAAACAGGAAACCTATACAGATTTCCTTTACCCCTCCTTTTTATATTCACTTTAGTGTCATAGAATTTTAGATTTTATGCTAAAGACAATGAAAACCAGAGCTGGTACTTACTTGGTTTTTATGTCGTTGGAAACATTTCTCTTCATTGACAGCGCAGAATGATTTTTTGAGCATTGGCGACACTAGATGTGCTACAGATACATCTGGCCCTATGTAATTAACATTTTTATTATATTGACATGGCCCTCTAATGAGTAGTGAATCTCCAAGTTATTTGCTTATCTTTATTTTTATGAGGAATATTTTGTAGCTCTGTAAATCTTATGTATGTCTTAGTCGATTGACTCTTACGTATTTCGTAGTTTTTTTAGATGGTATTTCTTTTTATTGTTGATTATTAAGTACTGTATAGAAATGCTAATGGGGCAACTCTCTTTTTTTCTCATCGATATCAGCAAAGGAAGGAATCTGAAACTCAGTGTCAGACTGATAGTAAATATGACTCCATAGGTGGTGAGGGTAGTGACAGTAGCTGGGCTGACTCCAAGTCCTCTGGATATATATCAAGGTAAGAGGCCAGCATCATAATGTTAAAGATACATATTTTTCCTATATGATGAGAGTCTATTATATCTGAGTAGAAATGATAATGAAACCTAGCATAGCTTGTTAACTTCTGTGCTTCATTATCAAATACTTAAATTTGTTATCTGCTTTTGCTAGAAGATTATTGAGTAGCTTTAACTTGTTGTTTGGGACATAATGTTTATCCTCTCATGCTGCTTAATCTTTTAAGTACTATTTATTTTTACGGATGTTGCATATAGGAAATAAGACTTGAGAAAATGAGAAGACTTTGACAGATGAGAATTGAACACTTGGCACAGTAGACAGGTGGGGAGAGAAAACTGCATCCAGGGTCATAGCACCTTAGAGAATGAGTATGCAATTGAACTCTTTCATTTCTCACACAGAGAACCTGAGGGATGCACAGGTAGGACGTAGCAGAGTTTGGGCCTGAACCTGGGCCCCCCTAATGCAATAGCCAGGGTTCTTTCTACTATCCAGCTTGTTCCCTAATGAAGGAAACAGAATAAACACCTTTATAGAAGGTGGGCAAGTTACATTCAGAGGAAGGTGCACTGGCTCTGTGGCTCCTGGGTTTGTCATTCAGCCTTTGATTTGGGGAAGTGAAAACATGGGTAATTGGAATTCTCAGAAAAAGCCAACTTGGTTGCTGGGTGCCACCCAGTCAGACAGTGAACTGCTCTCTTTGCCCATCCCTTCATCATCTCGTTGCTTCTTAGCATTTGGAATAGAGAAAGACATGCAGAAGCTGGAAGTCCTGCCACTTTCGTATTTCAGGTAGACAGTTTTGAGGGATGGAAGTTACAATTAACATCTAAAAAGAGACACACAGTCCCCACACATTCCACTATCAATTAATTCTAAGTAAGTCTGGAAAGGCAGACTGGAGCATAGCTGCAAAGGACTTTGTAGTTTCTATTTTATTCTTGAGATAGGGAGCCTCTGGGAATACTGGAACAGAGAGTAGCTTGTGTTTTAGGAAGATTGTGTTGGCAGCTGAGTGGAAATGCTGGGAGGTGGAGAGGCTGGAAGCGGGAAAAGAGTTGGGAGGATGTAGTAGTGGTCGAGGCAGGAGCTGATAGAGGTCTGGATGAGGGTACTGTGGGGGTTTTAGTGGACTACAGTATGAGTCAGCATTGTGATATAGCAGCCTGAATACCTAATACAACCCATGACTACATTCCCATTGCTGGGAATAGAGAGGTGAGAGTCATACTACATTCTGCCCTTATTGGACCTCACCTGGAATCATGTATATGGTTCCGGACCAGGACATCTGTACCCAAAGGAGGACTATCAGCGTGGTGAAGGGCTTTGATTCAGTGAAGCAGGAAGACAGCATGGAGAAGGGGATGATAGTTGTGTTCAAGTATTTCCAAGGCTTTCCTATAGAAGGGGAAATCGAACTTGTTCTCTTTGACCCCAGAAGTTGAAAAGAGGCCATTTGAGGCTGGACATCAAGAAAAGCTTCCTGACAGTGCTCTCCCAGAGTGGAACAGGCTGCCACTGGAGGTAATAGCACCTTCCTCTGAATGTAACTTCACCTTTTTCTATAAAGGTATTTATTCTTTTTCCTTCATTAGGGGAGAACCTGGATAGTGGAAACAACCCTTACTGTTTCATCAGGAAGCCCAACTTCAGGCTCAAACTCTGCTACTTCCTACCTGTCCATCCCTCAGGTTCTCTGTGTGAGAAATGAAAGGGTTTGACTGCATACTCACTCTCTAAGGTGCTCTGAGCCTGGGTGTCATTTTCTTCCCACCCCTTGTCTACCGTGCCAAGTGTTCAGTTTCCATCTGTCAAAGTCCTCTCATTTTCTCACTTATTTCCTGCATGCAACATCCAGAAAAATAAATAATTCTTATAAGTTTTCAAAAGGGAGAACCCTTTGGAGGTCTTCAGGCAGAGGCTGGATGACTGCTTGTCAGGTATATTAAAATGGTCCTTTTGTGTATGGGTTGGACTAGAAGAGACCGCTGACATTCCTTCCAGCTCCGTTTCTGTGATTCTGTGGCTAAGTCTCAGATTGTGAACCTTTATCGATTGGAATGATGGTGATGTTTTCAAGAGAAATAGGAAGTATGGAGGAGGGAAGGGTTTGGAGAAAAGATAGTGAGCTTCTTTTTGGAGGTGAGGAGTTTGTCATGCCTATGGGAAATATAGGTGATGATGTATAACATATAAGGAGTGACACAGGTCTGAAACTCAGGATAATCCAATCTGAGACTGGGTGTATACAGTTGAATGGCACCATGAGAGCTGATGGTAGAGAAGGCCTAGGAGAGAGCACTGGGGAGCACTGCGTTAAGGGGCGGGAGATAGACGATGATCCAGTAAAAGAGACTGAGACAGACAATTAACAGGAGAGCCCAGAGTGATCAGCAGAGCCAAAAGTTGTGCAGAGAGAGATGCAGGAGCGTCATGACTCAGTGACTGAGAAAAGGTCTTCAGATTTGAGAACAGTTGAGCTCATTGGTAAATTTTTCTTGCATCTGGCCTTTGGTGAAGATGTGAATTCTGAAATAGCCCCTCAGTCAAGCAGTCATCAAATAAAAGGCTAGGGAAATGAGGGATCTGAATGAGCAACTCTAGAATAACTGAACGTTCATTAGAGGGTTGGGATTGGACTGGTTCACAGTATGTTGGCCTTCGTAACTGTTATAATCCCCTTAAGTAAAAGATGTTAATCATCTGTTTTGAAAAGATGAACAATGACTGTATGGTGGGCTGTCTTTCATATTGTGACTTACATTAGCAAGACATTTACTGAAGGTTGTTTTTTCAGGGATAGGGATGGATTTGTAGGGAGGCTCACATCTCTTTCATCTGTCTCTTTGTGGCCAGGGACTCACATTCTGAGTTTAACTAGTTATATTGAGGGATGCAGATGATGTTTGCTCTATATGCCCATAGGAGGTTGAATCTATTATTTATCTTCATCAGAACCAAACTCTAGCCAACTGAATTAACTGGTTGAGTTGCCTTGTAAAGGTTGTAGATGAGAGAATCCTGAGACTTGGAGGAGACTTCAGAGGACATCTTGTCCAGTGCTCTCCCACCACATGCAACAATCCCATCTGGCAGTGTTGAGAAGGACTGGTAATTAGAAAACTCATCAGTTAAAAATAATTCTGATATAATGGAATGAAATCCAGTTTGGGTCTATGTACCAAGACAAAGAAGGAGACAACTCTACTGACAAACTATCTGGTTTAAAGCAGCAGTGAGAGTAGGCAGCACAAGAGTGTAGTTGAGTGGGTGATAGGACAGAATGGCACAGGTGAGGATTACTGGACATTACTAGAAAGAGAGATTATTCCCAGTGAAATAGAAGCTTGTTTTTAGATTCCCAAAGAAGATAGAAAAGCATTTGCTTTGCAGAGAGACAATGAAGGGCATTAGACAACTAGGATGTGTGTTTTTGTAGCTTTGAAATTCAGATAGTAATGGCGGCCCACGTTGATGTCATGCCTCATCATTTATATATCTAGTTCTTCATCACACAGATCACTTTCTGTCAGTGGATCCTGGGTCAAGTAACTTAAACATTTTGTCTCCTCATCTATGAGATGAATCCCTTTTGTGCTTAATAGCAACAATCTTCCTGACCAAAGTTGATTTAAAGTTTTTAATATGGAAGGCAACTAGGGTCATGATGACAAGCCTTGCTCCTCTTCATCATCACATGGAGGTGACCCTAGGTTTCTGAAGGCTGAGCCAGCAGAGGGCAGGCTTGTGGCAGGGACCCCAGAGACCTCCAAGTGTGAACTCAGTGATGAACCACACTGGTTCAGGGAACAACTTTAAGGTGGAGAGGCTTATCACTGCCAGCCACAGCAACTCTCTAGGACTGTCTCCATTCTAGAGGGGTTGTGATCTGCATTGGTGGATCAGTGAATTTACAGTGAAATTACAGATTCTTGAAGTATTGAAGGTAAAAAAAGATAACGAGTCTAACTTTTTCTTTCATGTGGGAGGCTTGAGTGAATTAAGCATACCAAATGATAGTTGTGTATTTCTGTGTGGATAAGAGAAACATGATCATGAAGTAGGAAGGATCACATGGAATGGTGGGTATGATGAGATCCCTTCAGCTTTTAGGCTTCTTGTGGGTTGTCCCCTAAGGATACAGACTTGAACTCATTGTTTCTGCATTTTTGCTATTTAAAACATGTTGTTAAAATTTCCTTTTCAGATATCTAACAGATTTTGAACCAATCCAGTGTATGGGGCGTGGAGGATTTGGAGTAGTCTTTGAAGCTAGAAACAAAGTTGATGATTGCAATTATGCCATCAAAAGAATTCGTCTTCCCAATAGGTAATAAATGTTGACTTTATAATAAAGTTTGCGGCTCATTCTTTGTGATACAACCTTACGTAAGGTACTGTCGGATTGCCTGGAAGACAATGGAGCATTCTTATTTGAGGCTAGTAATCTGCTGTCATTAATTATTTATTGAGCTCTTTTAATAAGCCAAGTACTTCGAAAACAAAGAAATTTAAAAAAATAAAAAAAAAACAGAAAGGAAAATAAGCCAAATACTGGAAAGATATGTAGAAAATGGGCATTATTATCCAGAAACAAATATTAGAAGAAATTGTCACCAAGAAACCAACCTTTGCTGCATCATCATCCTTCTGGGTCACTCTGATACTCACCTCTCTGGATACACTCCCTCCCTGGATTATGCCTTAGCCTTCTCTCTTGGTTCTCCTCCTCCTTGTCACACTGTTCCTTCTCAGCCTGCTTTGCTATGTCTTCATCCGTGTCCTTTCTGTTAACTGGGTTTGGCCCCCAGGGTTCCATCCTCAGCCTCTTCTCTTTTCTCCCATGGGTTTAATTAGCATCTCTATGCAGATGATTCCTGCATCTATTTATACAGCCCAATTCTCTCCCAAGCCTCAGTCCCACATTACCAGCTGCCTTTTAGACATTTCAGGCTCAGTGACTCCCAGAGATCTCTAATTCAACATGGTTGTTCTTCAAAATATCCTCACTTCCAAGGCCACCTCCATACTTCTGCTCACCCAGCTTTAAACCCTTAGTATCGCCTTTGGCTCCTACCCCTCACTTGCCCCATCCATCCAGTCAGTGACCAGATCTTGCTTTTTCTACCTCCACAGCACCTCTTTGTCTCTATCCCTGTCTCACTCAATCACATACACACAACCACCATCCTACTTCAGTTCCTCCTTATCTCTGGACCTTTCCCGTATCAGCCTTCTCTTTGATCTACTTGACTCAAGTCTCTGCTCCAACCCAGTTCATTTTCCACATAATTGCCTATGTGATTTTCCTAAAGCAAGGGTCTGACCATGTCCTTCCCCTACCCAGCAAACTCCTGTTACGTACAGAATTAAATATAATCTCCATTTGGCATGTGGAGCTTGGCTCTGCCTGCCCTGCCAGACTTTGTACACATAACCTCTCTTCCAGCCTCTACAGTTCTGCTGTTGGCCTTCTTGCTGTTTTTCATACACAGTGTTTCATCTCCTACTTCCATGCCTTTGTATTCGCTCTCCTCCACACCCTGAATGCTCTGCCCTTTAGAAAACCAGATCTTCATGTCATGCCCCAGTCTGTCCCTTGATATTTATCTCCATATTGCCTATTTAGCATATTAAGTTTGATATCACCAAGATGTTTTAAACTTAGTGTGTCTAAAACTGAACTCATCATTTTATTCCAGACTTCTCCATTTCTGTCAAAAGCACCAGCATCCTTCCAGTGTCTGTGGTCCTTACCTTAACATTAGTCTCTCCTCTCTCTCACTTATCCTGCATATCCACTCAGTTCCCCAGTCTTGCCCTTTCTACCTCCACAGTTTCTCAATCATCCAAGCCCTTCTTCCTACTCACACAACTTCCACCTTAGCTCAGGTCCTCATCACTTCTCACCTGGGTTATTGTGTCCCGAGTTGTTCAGGGGTACAGTCTATCCTCTACACTGCCACCAAAGTTGTTTTCCTGAAGTGTAGGTGTGACCTTGTGACTTTGTCACTCTGCCAACTCCAGTGGCTTCTTGTCACCTTTAGAAATAAAGTGTATACTCTTCTGTGTAGCCTTTAAAGCCCTACAGAGCCCAACCCCACTCCCCTTTCCAGCTTCACTGGACATTATCCTGCTTTGCACTCTGTGATCCAGCTCCACTAGCTTTCTTTCTGGTCTTTAGGGCTCACTACACCACATCTCTTATCTCCTTGCCTTTGCATTGACTTTCCCTGTGCCTAACATGCATGACTTCCTTCACTGTAACTCCTGAAGCTCCTCTGTTCCTTTAAAATGCACCTCAAGTACCATCCAACCCAAACCAACAAACATGAAGCACCTACTAGTGCCATACTCTGTGCTAAGTACAGTTTAAAAAAAAAAGATGGTGCTTTCCCCCAATGAACTTACAATCTAATGGGAAAGACAACCTGGAAAAGAAGGCAGGAAAGCAGAGGGATGGGATGCTAGAGTGTGTCTTGTTCTGAGGAGCTGACACCAGGCAGGGCAGCAGATGACGAAGGCTTTGGGAGGAGTTGGGACTCGCCCTCCAGCCCCAGTTGAAGGGAAGAGGAGGCTGAGGGAGGCCATGTAGAGTTAGCAGTGTAGTGGTGACTTTAGAAGTGATGAGCTCATCCTGGGTGGAGCATCTTGTTCTATGAGTTCAAATCAGGTTGGGCAGCAGAAACATATGGAATGAGCTTTTTAACCATCATCTGCTTGAAATATTCCCACCAACTGCTAGTGCCCTCCCTCCTAGACTACTTTGTATTTAACTGCTTTGTGTGTGTATTAACTTTTATTTATACTATATATGTTATATATTTTTATAAATAGCCTTTATATGGCACATAGTTATACACACACGTATATATATATAAACTTCCTAGCTGTGTGACCTTGGGCAAGTCATGTAACCTCCGTTTGCCATTGGAGAAGGAAATGGCAAACCACTCTAGTATCTTTGCAAAGAAAACCCCATGGACAGAGGTTCACAGGGTCAAGAAGAGTTGGACACAACTGACCAACAACAGGTACTTAATAAAAATTGGTTGATTGATTAAGTGGATTAAGCAAGAGTTTAAAATTTGTAAAGAATTATTCTTAAAAATCTAGCCTAGTGATTGACCTCAAGTAAGTTCTTGGTAGATATTGATTTGCTGAATGAATAAATAACTGTCAAAAAAACCCAACCGTTTTGATTGAGGAATTGTTTCCCTGATACCTGACATGGGCCCCTATGAAAGAAAGAACCTGTCTTTTTTTCTTAAGATTTGCAGTATGAAAAAAAAAAGACTCGCAGTATGAAACAAAGAAGCTAGGATTACTTAATTTTATAACCCTGCATGAATTATTGTCTTTCTAATTGGAAACTAAGGCAGGGTGGTAATATAGAAAACCTTTTTTGTTTATTGTGAATTTGTCAAAATTTTACATCTTTACATCTTTAATGATAGGGAATTGGCCCGGGAGAAGGTGATGCGAGAAGTGAAGGCATTAGCCAAGCTTGAACATCCAGGAATTGTGAGATATTTCAATGCCTGGTTGGAAGCACCACCAGAAAAATGGCAGGAGAAGATGGACGAGCTTTGGCTGAAAGATGAAAGGTGACCTCCTTGCTCATATTCTTTTGTTGGAAGGCTTTCACTTTGTTTGAAGGCTTTCTGTATCTTAGGGGAAAATTCTAAAATTTGAAAGAACAGCCCTTTACTCTTAGTGATCAGGTTTCTTAACTTTTGCTGGCCACTTGTCAGCCAAATCTTTCTGTAATTAACAAAAAAAAAATACATTGATATCTATTGTTTTTAGATCACCTTTATTTCCTGAACATATCCTACACCCCTCCATTACCTAGTGAGCCACTCCTTGTAACACAGAATAAAAAATAAAGAAAAAGACAATGCAGTGCAACAAATCTAACTAGTATATTGATCCTGTCTAGAAATTTACTCCATATTTTGTGCCTATAGGCCCCCACCTCTGCTAAGAATGGAAGTAAATACTTTTTCTCCACCACTCTTGTAAGGCAAGTTTGGGTGTGTGTGTGTGTGTGTGTGTGTGTGTGTGCGTGTGCATACAGGCACATATATACACACACGCGTTTGTTTTTTATTTACTTTTGAGAACAATTCTTTTCCTTAGAAAATGTATCTCTCTGAAATTTAGTTCAATAAGAAGCTTGCAAATGCTATTTCTCAAGTATAAAGCATTCTGTGGGCTGCTTTAATGCCCTTTGTTCACATATTTATCTTTTTTTTGTGCTTTCTTTTTGGAAATTAACAGTGCTTTAAAAGCCTTCTTTCTTAGATAGTTTTGGACTGCACATTTTAAAACTGCGACCTAGCAGGCATCTTAAATAAATGAAATCTTAACAAGGAATTAGCTCCTCCCTCCTCCAACATATGATCAAATGAATTGGCCAATTTTATTTGTACAAAATATGCTTTAATGGATTTACTGCTGGCTTTAGTCATGGATTCATTCTTTCCATGCTTGAGTGAAAAAGGAGTCTAGTAGCCTCAGGAAAGGATCATGGTAGGAGAGCTATAGTGAATAATGCAAAAGAAAAGATCTGGAATAAGATCATCAAAATAAATACAAACTTGTAAAGGAGGGAAATTTCTGTAACAATAAAGGTGGGCTGCCTTCAGGTTATGTCTACCAGCCCCTTCTCAGCTGAATGATGATAAATTCCCCACTCAGTGCACTGATCTACTGGTTTTAGTTTTGTGTGCTCTTCAGAAGTAGCCCCATAGAAAGATTATAGGCCTACTGAAATATGTATATCTCCTCCCTGCTCCCCCCATTACCATTTGAAACATTTAAGAGGCTCTGAGAATTAAACTGGCAAGTGGCTAAATATACATTTAACAAAATGGAGAGGGAAGACATAAAAGCCAGGAATGGACCAGTTCAGGGCTTTTTTTGGCCTGTATTGTTATAGAAGATGTGACACTGTTCTGGCACAATCTAAAGTGAACAGATTACTGCTGAGCTTGGCCCTTGGACCCAGACATGAGGTTCCCCAAGATGGTTTTCAGCTAAAAAAAAAAATGGCATGACAGCCCCTGATGGTTCCTTTTGAGAGCGTAGACAAAGAAAAACCTTTTAAGTTGACTTGTCCAAATGGATTAGCAATATGGAACTCACTATTTTATGCCACTGTCTTTCATTTAAAAATCTTTTCTGTTAGTATCAAGTGGTTTGTCTTTCATTTGTCAGGATGCTCTGTGCATAGTGAATCACTAATGTCTTATACAAAGGGTGAGAATAAGAGAAACCTTAACCATAGAACAGTCTCTCCTGCCTTTATTATCTTACAGCACCGACTGGCCTCTCAGCTCTCCGAGCCCGATGGATGCACCATCAGTTAAAATACGCAGAATGGATCCATTCTCCACAAAGGAACACATTGAAATCATAGCACCTTCTCCTCAGAGGAGGAGGTCATTCTCCGTAGAGGTTTCTTATGGCCAGGAAAGTTCTGAGAGTCATTTCTCTCCCCTGGAGTTTTCTGTTACTAGCAATGGGGATGTGAGTGGCTCAGGAGACCCAGTGGGGAACCTGCAGGACAGCTGCCTCACAGATTGTGGCGTCGAAGATGACACTATGGATGGGAAAGAAGAGGGCCATTCCTTTGAACTCTGTCCTTCCAAAGGTCTTCCCTACCGAAGGTCCAGGGAGAGGACTTCCTCTTCCATCGTGTTTGAAGACTCTGGCTGCGACAATACCCCCAGTAAGGACCTCAGACCTGTGGCCTTACACAATGGCAGCCAGTGTGCACGCAAACTCTCTGGGCTCAAACAGTCTGACTGGAAATTTCCTTCTGAAAATCCTTTGTCCATCTCTCCTCCAAGACCAACAACCTTAAGTTTGGACCTCACTAAAAACACTGCGGAAAAACTCCAACCGAGCTCACCCAAGGTGTATCTTTATATTCAGATGCAGCTTTGCAGGAAGGAGAATCTCAAGGATTGGATGAACCGAAGGTGTGCCCTGGAGGAGAGAGAGAGGGCCGTGTGTCTGCACATCTTCCTGCAGATAGCAGAGGCTGTGGAGTTTCTGCACAGTAAAGGACTTATGCATAGAGACCTCAAGGTGTGTATTCCTCAGGGTGTCTGCCAGGTGGGTTTGAGGACTTCCTCTTCTTAGGTCATTTCCAGAAAGATTGGCCCCAGAAATGAGGACCCTGAGAGGACCTCCATTCCTGCAGGGAGTGTTTTCTCATTTGTGAGGGACAGGATGATGAAGAATGTCACAATCTATCTCCAAAGGGCTGTGATTCTACTCCAGATAGATACGCTGTCTCATGGAATTGTGTGAGAAATTTCACCATGCGGTTTTGGGTCCTTTCCAAAGGACATTGCTTTTTCTCAGGGCTGAGAATGTTGACCAGCCCATCTCCATTTAGCCAGTGTCTGTGAGTAAATTCTTCCCTGTCCTCAGATGCTTCCTATGACCTTTGTACTTGGCCCTGATCATTAGCACCTCTGCCACCAGGTCAGGCAGGAAGGATGTGGACATGGAATCCATCTCTTTATTGATAATTGTCTGTAGCAGTGGCCAAAGAAGAGATCCCTGCAGAACTTCCTGATGACTTTATGCTTCCATTTCAGAAATATTAAGTTACCCTGCAGTTAAACCCAATGTACTTCAGTCTTAGGCAACATTAATAATGAGAGCACAGGACTCTCTGCCTTAATGTGCCTGCTCTTTTCATTATTACTGGTTGTAACTATAGTAACAGATGTGTACATAGCATTTTATGTTTGCAGAGCGCTTAAGCTGCATCATGTCATTAGGCCCTCACAGCTTCTCCCTGCCCTAGACGTCTCCATTTCACAGATGGGGAAAATGAGGATCAGGGAGGTTGGATGACTTGTCCATGACCACGTAGCTGGAGAGTGTCTGAAGTGGCCCGTCTGTATTTTAATTCAGCATGTATTTCTCACACACCTAGGAAATCCTTGATGATGCCAGGGTTCCCTGACATGTTTTACTCTCTCTAAACTGCTTTGTTCCAGATCATGGCTGTGTTTGATAGGCATGTCTAGTCAGTTATCAAAATAACATTTTTTTAATTCAGACTTCTTAAGTAAACCACTTTTGTAGGTTCCAACTTGCTTGACTTTTTAGCTTGTTTACTGATCTTACAGATTTTTGGTCCATAGGCAGAGATCAGCATATGGGCTAGAATTAGTGGCTGACCGCTGGTTCTTGGTTTTTGCTGCTTCCCATTTCTCATGATGCTTTTTGGCATCCCCCCATGAAGAACTAAACTTCATTTCTGGAGAGGCAGCATGAGATAGTAGTTAGGGAGGCAGCCTCAGCATCAGGAAAATGGGTCATCCTTTCCTTTTTAAAGGAATTCCCTTCAGCATACATTTATTTAACTTCTCTTATGGCATAGCTTGTGGATGGAGTTAGGGTGGCAGTCAGGACACCTACCTCTGACACTAACTGTATGACCCTGCTCCAGTCACTTAGCCTGGAGATAATCTGGGCAACGCTGAGGACTTGCCTACTTAGTCATATATTCCATATGCATAAGTAGTTCT